>BHFT01017986.1:0-18077 GCA_004320025.1 Laticauda laticaudata | reverse complement strand
CTTCAGCAACAGAGTGGTCAATGCCTGGAATGCACTACCTGACTCTGTTGTTACATCCTCTAACACCCACTCCTTTAACCTCAAACTAACCACTATTGACCTCACCCCATTCCTAAGAGGTCTGTAAGGGACATGCATAAGTGTACCATCGTGCCTACCATCCCTGTTCTATTGTCCTCATTTATTCGTACCTATTTCCTGTATTCTTACTCATGTTTATACTTTTATCTATTATCTTGTAATGATTGACAAATCAAAGAAATAAAATAAAAATAATAATAGTATTTGCTTATCCATTTAAATAAACCTTCCTTCTAAAATTAATCCTCTTATATTTTGATATTTCTAACTTCTGTTTTTATTGGATAGTCATTGATAAAATGAGTCCCATGCTAAAAAAATATTATGTTTCTTCCCTTTCCTTGGTTTTAAGGGTTGATCTATCCATTTTTGCACATTCTAATATTGTTTATATCATGTTTTTCTCTATCAGGATCTCTTCACTTTTCCATTGTTGTGTGTACACGTAAAATCAAGTATGTATTCCCTTTATTATATTTTTCCGGTAGGATGCCCAACAAGAATATTTCTTGCTGTAAGTCTAAATGTTATTTTATCATTTTTTCCAACCATGTATGATTACATTTCCAACATTTAGCGGACAAGTCCTAAACATCTTTGCCAACCTTGTGGGTGAGAAATGCCATCTATAAAACATTTTATAAGGATTTTCTTTATGCAGTTGACATTAATTTATAATTCCTGTCCCACAATTTGTGCCATTTATCTAACTCTATTGTATAACCAAAAATTTTGTCTCTTTTGCTTGCTGTCCTTCCATTTTAATGCTTAATAGCTAACTATATATATTTTAAAATAGTTTTTCATCCATCCCTGTTGTATCTGATCTAGCTCTGTTGGTTCTTTGTATATTTGAGAAGCTTCTGTATTAGGATGTGAATCCTCCTCCAATTTTTCTTTGCTTCATCACATATTTATCATAAGTGATCAAAGGTCCATTCTTTACTTTTGCATTTCCAACATTCATTTGAAATACTTTTATACATTTTTGACAACTTGCCTGGTGTTAAATACCAACAATACATCATCTTATAGAAGTTTTCTTTTAAATTATAATTTAGTGTAAATTTTAAATGTTTTGTCCACATATTCTCCCATTGTTCAAACATTATATTATTTCCAAAGTTCTTTGTCCACTGAATCATGTAGTGCTTTACATATTCATTTTCCAAATTCAAATTCAATAACTATATATAAACCTTAGCAATAATATGTTCATCACTACTACAGGTAGCCCTCAATTTTACAACCAATGATGGACAATATTTTGTTGCCTTAACTGACCTCTGAACAGAAAAATGGAATAGTAAGAATAAGAATTTTGTTCAAGAGCCAAAATAGCCCTTACATTGTTTAGTATAGAGTCCAGAGCATCCGATATTTTGACTTCTATGAAAAGCGGGCTATAGAGTTACTTGGCTTTACAAAAACAGAGGGCCATGAAATCTCATGGGAAAGCAGACACTTCTCTGTACTATTCCACAATAATGTTTCCCCCCCCCATATAATCTATGTGAGTCTATGCTTTAAGAACCATTAGTGAAGAGATTAGGTTGGATCAGTGGCTGACTTAGATGCAGGCCTACGTAAGAAGAACATTCAATTCATGCTGGATTAGACCAAAGTATTTTCCATCCTATTTCCTCTGAAGACTGCTGGAAGAGAATTTTGGAACCTGTAATCTTAATACATCTGGGGACACTAGTTTTTGGTAAGATCTAGTAGACAAAGATCTGGTAAATGGGGAGCATACATTGAGGGGTCTCTATAATGAGTAAGTGCAAAATCCTGGAGAGTGAGGTTTTATTAATTCAATGGCCAGGCAACTTCCCAACCATATTGCAGACTAGAGGGAAAAAAAGCCAATTTCTTACAGTATAATAATGATCACTAGGTTGCTTCAGCTGACACTACTGAGAGTGTCAGCTGAAGCAGATAGCCCTGGAAACCTTCAGGCATAATTAACTTCTGTAGCGTGTTTATGCAGTTCACCTATAATCCACCATTATATTCTACAGAAGAGGGCAATGGCTCCTTCAATTCAAGATTGCAACATTTCATGGATTAGTCAATGATTAAAGCCAGACACAAAGATGGAATTATGTCCATGTGGTGTACATTATCTGTATACGTTGCTTGTAATGGTGAACACTCTACTCATGACATATTTTAAAAGTCAGTTTGCTGAGAATATTCCCTGTTGATATATCTGTCAGGAAAAGTGATGAACAGATAAAATTGCACAGACTGGCCCCAGGAAATATTATATTAGAAGTATCTGTCACAATAGGAAAACACATCTATCAACTTTTTTCTTCTTTACTTCTGTAATAGAAATTTAGGTGGCTATAGATAGAAGGTGAAATGCCAGTGCAGTTTTTATGCTGACAAACCTATTTTCCTCAGCAGAACCAGATTAAGTGAAAGATAATTCTCCCTCCCTTTGTAAATTCTTTTCCCTTCAAAATATGTTCTGGATATGGGCAGACCTTCAGAATCAGATTTTGAAAGTGAGGGGAAATGGGACGAAAAATTTCATTTGCATGTCGAGAAGCCTGCTCATATAAGATTCAGTTTCATCTTAATCGCTTGGGGAGTGGCCTGAGTTCTTTTGCTTTACAGACTACAAGAATTGCACAACATGGTAACATGAAGATGTAGTTTTGCTATGGTATATTATTGGTTTGTTTATTTACCATAATTTCAACTTTAATCCAAATTAGATTACATGTCATAAATTTCAAATTATCCATAAAACCTTATGATGGAAACAAGATACTAAGCAAGGGAATATTATGGAACTTTCACATATGAATATGGGAGTCCAGTTGCCTAAAAAAAAAAAGCACTTTTGGGATAACCATGACCTGGATGGCAGAGAATCTCCATGGGCTAAAAGTGCAATTTTTCACCTAGCATTGATAACTCAATACAAATATCAAAGATACAAATATGTAATTTATATTTTAATTGGATTGAATTAGCAGTGCAGAACAGAGATTGGTAACTGAGAACATTCCATATATTGCTGATTCCAACATTTTACCACTTTATCTAGAGACAATATGAACTTTTAGGAATGGTAGGAGAGACACAGTAGTACCATTAGATAAAGTGAGTAATTGCCTCAGCAGCTACAGAGGTTAACAATGGCAGAAAGTTTCTTAGTCACTCCTCATTATCTTCTTAGATGTAATCATTGATTTTTCAAACTAATAAATATTCAGGAGACTGTTAAATAAACAGCTGGTTGTGATCTCCTCCATTATTAGCAAATTGCTCGGTCACAGACAAGTGTTAGAAAGAAAATCAGAAAGTATACAATGAGTTCAGTTGCTGGAATTCCGATCTCTTTCATCCTGGTAAATCTTTCTAATGAGAACTCTGAGTATGATCTTGGAAAAGAATAACTTTTGGCAGTTACCTTCCTTCTTCTAGAGACAAAACTTTTCTTAGCCTGAATTATTTGCCTTTGACCATAAGGTTTCTGTCTCTTAAGCAAACAGAGGAGGACAGGAAGGAAGGAAGAAGCATCTTCATTTTGGATGGTCAGTAAAATAGCTCAGGTGGTACATTTGCAAATTAAAAACGGCATGTTAAAGTGGCCATTTTCTCAGGGCATTGTAATGCTATGTGTAAATGACGTTGGAAGATAGGAGGAAGAGCTGCAAACTACAGACAATGGTTAGAAGAGCAGCAACTGAGTCCTCAGAAGGAATAGGGGCATGGAAAACTGTGTCATTCATCAACAGTGAGGGGGGCAGAAAGGTACTTTCAGACTTCCAAGATTTTATTGATGTAACTTCCAAGATTTTATCGATGTAACTAGTACTTCTGGGTGTGTTTTTTGTCTAGACTACTTTGCAAGGTTGACAGCATCAAGCTGAAATGCACAGAGATGCACAACTTGCTTAGAACAATCTGTATTGCCTGTTAGAAGCCTTCAATTAATTTTCATTATGGCTAGAAACTTTAAAAGCCTACCAGATATCCAAAAAGACTGATTTCCCAGGAGAGTTTGGAATTCTGATATAAGATCTCAGAATAGGTTGCCAACCTGTGAGCTTTCAGCAATTAGTTTTCCCAGGGCTCTAATGGATGCCACATTGCTACATTTGATGTATGTAAATATTTGAGGTGTACAAGTGTGTACAGGTGTTTGATGTGCCTAGATTTTAACCTAACCTGATTTTACAACCTTTTTTGTGCTGGTCATTAAGCAAATCACTATGGTCATTAAGTGAATCTGTGATCATTAAGTAAACCCATTGCTTGCTATAAGCAATTTTTACTGATGACAAGAATGCTGGTTTTCAGCAAAAACATAAATCATGTTTTTAAAGAAGGGTTGAGAATAAACAATATTTCTCTTAGTCAGAGTCTTTGCATTATTGAATTATCTGCATCTTCTACAGACTACCCTGAAATTTGTAGTACAGGTGGTCCTCACCTTACAACAGTTCATTTAGTGACTGTTCAGTTATAACACCATTGAAAAAGTGACTTTTCACATGATCATTGTAGCATCTTCATGGTCACATGATCAAAATTCGGAGGCTTGGCAACTGATTCATATTTATGATGGTTGCAGTTTCCTGGGATCACCTTTTGATCACCTTTTGGGACCTTCTGACAAGCAAAGTCAATGGGGAAGCTAGATTCATTTAATGACTGTGTTACTAATTTAATAACTGCAGCGATTCACTTGACAAGTTTTGGCAGCAAAGGTCGTAAGATGGGGCAAAATTCATTTAACCAATGTTTCACTTAGCAACAGAAATTTTGGTCTAAATTGTGGTCATAACTCAAGGACTACCTGTAGTCTACTAATTCTTAAGTCACTTACAAATGAGTAAATATTTGGGGAGGTTTTGCATCCTGAATGCTATGACAAATTTTCCCCCCTTCCATTCTTGGAGACAGTTCCTGCAATTTTCTTAGCAATATTTTTTTCAGAAGTGTTTTGCCATTGCCTTTTTCCTTGGGTTGAAAGAAAGTGACTGGTCCAAAGTGGGACTAGAATTCAAATTCTCCAGGTTTTTAGTCTTGAGACTTAAACTACCATGGACTCTCATGATAGATAATAAATGATATAGATAGATAGATAGATAGATAGATAGATAGATAGATAGATAGATAGATAGATAGACAGACAGACAGACAGACAGATAGATAGATAATTAAAAAATAAAATATATGAAGAAATCTGCATACTGACAATATTTATTAAAGAATAAAATATGTGAAGAAATCTGCATACTGAGAATAACTGAGTCAATTGGCTGAGCTGGGCATCTGTAGAAATTGAATAAATAAATAAACATCGAATCATGCATGTTCAGAATCTTTTAGATTTCTTTTTAGATGGCCCTTTAAAAATTAATTTTGTGTTTATTTTTGTTGACTTCTTTTAAAGCACTATATATAATTTAATTGTTGATTGAATATTATTTTTATTGTTCCCTTGTAAATTGCTCTGGCTTTCATTGGAAGGAATAATAATAATGATGCAAAAATATAGACTATTCATATAAAAATCAAAACATTCTGAAGAGCCAACTAAATTATGCTATATATTTACATACCATGTACATTTCTTTTTACTATGTGTCATTCCCCCTCCAAAAAACCCCCTATTTTTTGATGGACACAAAGCTAAAGAAACATGATTGCAATACTTGAATTTAGAATTGGAACAAAATTATATTTCTAAACTCAGGGTCAGCCTCCCTAGGAGCATTTCACAGACTATCTGAGAAGAAAAAGAGATAAAAGAGATGGTTTTATAAATTCATCATTTTTGTAATTATTATATGTACATTATATGTAGATGAATAATGCTTGGTGTTGTTTCATTCAATTGGTCTTTTCCTGCCATAGATTCTGCACAGTTCTCATGCATTTGGAAAGAGGTCTCTCATACACACATTTCTCATCTCCATCATCATCACTGTGAGATGTGCTGAAACTATTCTTCTCATCTTACTGATGTCCTGACCTGCACATATGGAATATAATTGACTGTTAAAACAATTTCCCTAGTAGATGGAAATAATGATGCTAAAGGAATGGAATAGAGCTAAATTCTTCAATAGGAACCTTAATCTGTTTTGTGCTTCTCATGTGTAGCTTAAAAATTCATCTAGATATTACAATATTCCTATTGTGTTTATGATAAAGGCATATGGAACAGTGGTGGGATTCACATATTTTTGCCACCAGTCTGGGGGTGTGTGGCTTGGTGGGCGCACTTTGTGCGTGTGCACACACTTTTCATGTACGCGTGCCAAATGCTCATTTTGTGCAGGCGCAGAGGTTTTCTAAATCACCTCCTACAAGCTTGCACGATCCAGGTCACCTCAGCAGCTGCTGCGTGCGGCACTATTCTGTGCCGCGCAAAGCAGCTGCGCTTCAAATTCAGCAGATAAAGGTGATAATGGGAGCCTGGACAGGAGGGCGGGCCCAACAGCAAAGCAGTGGAGAGAACCGGTTTGGTCTCTGCTGCTCATTGCTGCTATCGGCTCGCAATGGGGTGGGATTCAAATTTCTTTAAAACTGGTTCTGTGGCTGTGACCTAATTTGTGGGTGTGGCTTGGTGGTCATGTGACTGGTTGGGCGTGGCTTGTATGTAAATATTGTAAATATATATGTAAAGATTGAATTTTTTATTTTAAAAAAAGAGCAACTTTTACCCAAAATCAGGCAAAACAGGCAGGCAGATTGAGCTGCTTGCAGAATCACAGCTTCAGTTCTAGATCTACTTTTCTCCAATCTGCTGCCTGAGTCTGCACTGAAAAATAGAAGCTTCAATCGTAAGTTCTGCTCTCGGTCCACTTCTCCCTCCCCCAACCCTCTGAATACCACCCCTGACTGCCCCTTAGGAAAGCCTCCTGGGCGGGGTGGGTGGGGAGGGGAGGAGCCAGCCAGTGGTGTGATTTGCCAGTTCTCTGAACTGCGCAGAATTGTAACAACCGGTTCTATAGAACTGGTCCGAACTGGTAGAATCCCACCCCTGATTGGAGGTTTTCTTAGTTCAATTCCCTGCTGTAGATAGGAATCCTCAGATTAACCCAGACATGGGAATCTATGTTTCTGGCTGAGAATGAAATGAAACTTTTTCATATTTTCTGTGGAAGTACATAGGCTCATCTTAACCACATGCATTCTATAATATGAAGTTGGATACTGTAAGAAGATTGCAGATCCTAGAAACTATTCCAAGGACCTGGGATAGGCAGATGGGTTTGTTTGATAATGTTAAAGGTATTGTCGCAGGATGTAAGCTGTCCCAAGTAAAAGCTGGCTTTTACAATTGACTGATGATGATTTTGTCAATGTTGATCGCATTTGAGTGGTGCTTGAGATGTTCGGAAATTGCACCCAGGGTGCCTATTACAATAATTTGTTTTATTATTTACAGATGGCTAGATCTGTAAGGACTATCAGCAGTTCACAGATAGGTTACATATAAAGCAATCCAAGCAAAATGTATACAGCTAAAAGGCCCACAAACTAATGAAAAATACAAAATAAAGTTAAATTAACCAAACCAAATAAAAGCAAGATGGAGCCAAGGCCCAAATGCCCTCTGAAAGAGCAGTATTTTGACCGGCTTCTGGAAAGCAGTTAGGAGTCATCCAAATATCTACTGGAAGAGTATTCCAAAGCACTGGCATCGGTATTGAAAAACAACCATTTCATTTAAGAAGCACACTGCTAATAATTTTTCCCAAAATGGATCAAACTGGCCCGGCTGATTCTCATGAAAATAAGTAGTTTTGAAAGAATTCTTTCTTTCTAATGATTATTCCTGCCTAGATACCTTGCATAATTCCAAGCATTATCCATGCATTCTCATATTTATGCATCTCAAGTAACCCAGAGTATTTGTAACATCATGTAGCATAACTATGAGACAATCATTACGATCTGGAAAGTCACATGTAGTACTTTCAAATCAGGATTTGAATTCTCAAACAATTTGCCTGCATACCAATAATATTTGGACCAACAATAGCATTTTGGTCTGACTTTAAGTATAAATCCATTAAGAGAAGAACAGGTAGACCATTCCTTTTGTCAGTAGCACCAGAAAATTTCCATATAGAGATTAATTTCCCCTGTATTATTTTTCTTTATAAAACTGTAATGCCTTATTCTTAAAGGGCAGTGGGTATTTAAAAAATGATCAGGCTCTACATCAGAACTAAGAAAATCATTTACCAAGACTTTTCTAGCTTCAAAAAATATTACCTAAACTACAAAAATGCAGACTCTTCATCTTTTATCTTTTGTCACTTTACATATAGTTTTCTAACTATAAGTTGTAAGTTATCTAACTTGTCTAGGTTACTTAAGTCTGACAGTGCTAGATTTGCAGTTGCATAAAAACATGGAAATGGAGATGAAAAAAATATGGGGAAAAGAATCTTATAAATTAATAAGCCCTTTTGCCTTCTTCCATTATTCCTCCTCCTCCTCCTCCTCCTCCTCCTCCTCCTCCTCCTCCTCCTCCTCCTCCTCCCTTTTCCTTGAAATGGGCAGAAAGCAAAGACATATTTTTTTTAAGCTTGGAGTTGGCATGCATACTGCCAGGTATTGACCATTTCTATGTATTTTTGGCAAATATACAGTGAATTCTGAATAATAATTACTCCAAAGAAGTGGATTCAAATTCCCTTTTGTCCTTCATCCCATGTGGTGCTGGAATAGCTTTTCCCAATTTGCTGCTCTTTGGACTCAAATTACCATCTGTATCAATATGCATGACCAACAGCTATGTTGGAAGGAATCTGGAAGGAATCAGATTTGGGAAAGGTCTCTTACAATCTATAGCTTCTCCTACTGTAGCTAGCAATTTTATTCTTCTATTGTAATATGCCAGGCTCTCCCAATTTCTGTCAAATGGGCAAAATTTATCAGTATCCTTTTTTCCTCCTCCTTCCGATGAAAGTATGTGGGGTAGATGCAAAACTCACAGCATGAACACTTTAATTCGTAAGGTTTGCCAAGTTTATAGTACAAAGGAAAAATTTTAAAAAGACAGAGAATTTGGCTTGCAAGTTTAAAATCAAGGGCCAAGCCCACCCTCTCAGTTCAAAGCTGGAATATTACTTTGGATTTGTTAACCTGAGTATGCCACACAATGCATTTTTTTTTCTACCCCTGGGGTCCAATTTATACCTGTTTTATCCATTACTGGAGAAAAACAGGAAATGCCGAAAAGAATCATCAAACCACTTGCTACAACATTGATACTAGTGTCAATGTAATAGCCTAAGGAACTGCAATTCAGTGTCCATAACCAAATAAGTAGAAAGCTATGCAATGTCTGTATCCATGGAAAATCCCCGCCCACCCCCAAAATCCTTTATTTTGGAGTCATTTTTGAGTCTCGGCATGCAAAGATTAATTCCTTCCAAATGTTTGATTTTAAAGTGACCCGAGGAATTGTGTCTTAAAAAGTGCAGTATGGAATGAATGTGCCTCCCTTACTCGTGAAACACCCGCATGAAATCGGTTGCTCTGAGATATCATGGTTGCTAATTTAAAGAGCTTTTAGAAAGAAATCGTTTGTCAAAGTTTGCTAGCCTCAATCGATCTGGCTGATTTCCAGCCTCAGAGTCAATTACTGAAACAGACTGTTCATTTTAATAGTTAGTTTTATAGACAGATTTTTGATCAAGCCAATTATGGACTTTTGTTCAAACAATAAAAATCCAAGAAATTCATTCAATTTAATGTGAGAGCAAATAAGGTGGTACTTTATAATGTGGCTGGGTTTTTTTTTAAAGAGTTTAATCATTTTTAAAACTAAGCCAAATGCAAATCCCCAAGATTTTTTTGTTTTGAATAGGATAGACACTAGCCATAATTCATCATGGTTTCTATCCATCACTCATAGAATTTGCTAGAAGTGATATTCAGTATTCATGTTTGTTCCCAATTATAAATAGACAGAGCTATTCCTTTGGCTACTTTAGAGTCTGCACTTGACAGAAAACAGGATATAAATAGTCCTTGGCTTATGATAGCAATTGAGTCTATAACACTTGATCTAGCTGAATACGCGAAGACTGAAATACCCAGAATCATGGAATCATGGACCTCACCAAAGTGTCTCATTACCTACTTTCATTGTGATGAATAAATGTACCAACAAGTCAAAGAATTGCCATCACCCATGGATCACCACCCTCAGGACTCATAACCAAGACTGTAATGCAGCATCTAGAAACTATAGCACTCCCACATATACAAGCAAAAGTATGGATGCAATAGGTAGATGACGCCATCATAATAAAAAAGAACTAGGCAAGACACATGAAACTATCAACAACTCCTTCAAAGTAATAAAATTCAGAAAGTAAGAAGGTAAGAAGAAAGGTAAGAAGAAAACAACACCCAACCCGTCTTGGATATCCTCATCAGTAGGGGAAACAATGGCAAATTAGGAATATAAATCAACTGAAAAACAATCCAGACTAACCAAGATCTGCATTATCAAAGTAACAAAGTACCAATTTTCCAAAGGAATTATGTAAGAACATTATTTAGAGGAATACATTAGAGAAATACAAATGTATTGCAACAACCCAGAATGCCAGAAAATGGAAATTGGCTGCCTAAACATCTCACAACAAAATGGATACCCTTAATCAGAAAGTGCCTGTTCATTCAATCCACTATAGCACAACCAATACAAGCTATGGAAAGAGTTAAAGACATCTCAGAAACATCCAAGAGACAATTATACTTTCAAGGCATCAGAGACAGACTCAATCATTGTTTCAAATTCGAACATTCTAGACCAAGCAATTTTTAAAAAGTGTTAGGTTCTAGGATTCCTGAAAACTTGGAAGTCAGATACATCAGCCGTGAATGGACAGATGGAGACAAACTACATTTATATACCATTTAGTACTCTCCAACAGCTAACATTCAGGTAAGCAGGGATTAATACCAGACAATCAAGCAGAAAACAATACCTACTCAAGGACCTACCAAGAGAAAATCACACTTCCACCAACTCTAGCAGGGAAAGCTAATGTATATAAACAGGGAGCAAACATATTCAATAGCACTGATGATGTATCCTCCTTGGGTAATGAAATGTCTGCAAGCAAACATCAAAGTTAGGGAGTACCAAGAACACCACAGTTCAACCTTGAGCTACATACATTTTTTATTGGAACAACTATTGCTCTGGAGCTATTATAGATTCCAAAGAGTTTTGAAGTGATTTTTATTCCAGCTGCCAAATAGATACAGACAACTTAAGGGCAGGTGTTGCCTGATGCTGTCAGCAGATAATTATTTGTCTTTCAAAAGTATCATTTTGTGATAAAGGTATTTTGTGATAAAGTATTATTTTGTGATATTTTGTGATATGCAATACTTGAAAACCAGGTTTGAAGATGCTCTGTGAATCTGCATTCATCTCCACATCTTTAGCACAGGTTTCTATGGGTTTGTAAACATGCATCTCATTCAAACTCAAATACTCTGAATATTTGAATGATAAGGTTTATTATTTTTTCTTCCCCTGAAGACTGGTCCAAAAAGACTCTCTCTCCATTCACCCCACACAATTACTGTTCCATTTTGTGACTTAATATATGAAGGCTGCAGATAATGCATGTAAAGGTGGTGTGGTGGTGGTAGATAGAATTATTATTATTCTCCACCATCATCACCACCATTTTAGCTATTGTCCGTCCACTGCAAGATGAAGGCACCTGTTGTGGTTCACTGGCAGCAGGTGCAGACGGCTGAGGTCTTGGAGAGCGAGAACTCAGATGAGGGGCCTACGTGTGATGAAGGGATGGGACCAGGACCATCAAGGAGTGAAATGCTGCCTTCAGAGATTGTGGAGGCTGGCAGCAGTGAAGAAGAGGTCCCTGAGGAGCCTGTGCCCAGTGCATGTGCACTCAGGGCTGCTCAAAGGAAAGAGCAGCTGCAGCAGCACGGGTGACTTGGGAGTAAGGCTGCAAGGTAATGGCCCCGCCTTTAAGAGATAAAAGCCAGCAGAGAAACCAGAGTTCTTTGCAGGAAGCAAATAAGTTTTTGCACTCAAGACTTGTGGACATTTGGAGTATCTTGGTTGGTGTTTGGAGACTCTTTGTGTTTGAAATATTTCTTCGTAACTTTATCAAGTATTCTTGGCAGTCTTGCACAACTTTGGCAAGGCTCGTTCTTATCATCAGATCTGGCATGTCAAAGGCAATTTCCCAAATGAAATTATTTTCACACGTGACACAGAATCCACCTTCTTTCCTCCCTTCTCTCCTCCCACTTCTACACTTCATAAATCACGAGAATCAATTAACTGCCATTGGAATTTCTTAATACGACATACAGAATAACCTTGAACTTTTCAACTCCTCCAACTCTCTTAAAAAAAAATGTGGCAGCTGAATTTTAAAGCTGTCACTCTGTTTCGTGTTTGTTTCCTTGGAACAAGGTTTGGGTCAGGACAGCCTCTTCTGTGTCATCCCAGGAGCCACAACGTGGCTGCCACAGCAGAGAGGAAGCAAGCTATGGGATCGGGAGGTGGGAGGTAGAGATAGCTGGGGGATTATAGGCAAACTAAAATTCTTTCCTCTGAGAACCAAGGACTTTTCCACCAGGTGTGAGGAGGTGGGATATGAGACCAAGTGACCCTTGGACTCTGACCTGACTGGACCACGCAAGGGGCTGCATGGGCAGGGGAAAGAAAATTTTGTTTTTAACTAGGGGAAAAGCCAAGGGGGGTAATAGAGACGGGTTTCTCCAGATGTGCCAATATGACATGCCTAATAAATCTGTACTTTGAGGAATATGCCTGCCTTGGAGTTTTGATTCCATTGGGTGTGTTACTTGGACCCTGACATTCTGTATGTTTCCAAATATGGTCCTGAGCTTTCTTTTGCCAATTGGGCCCACAATACTTGCTGATGTCATCGATCCACCTTGTTTTAGGTCTCGTATAGGTGGAATTAAAGTGCTGCAGGTTTATATTAACTAAGCTTACAATGTTTTTCTTACCACCACGGGAGATTATTATTCATATCAATGGTTCACCTCAGGATGCTCTTTTATTTATTTATTTTATTTTGCCGCCTATTTGCCCAAGGCAACTCGAGGTGGCGAACACAATGTAAAACCATATGTAAAACGAAAAATAATAAATAAAAGTAAAAAAACAATAAAAACTAACAAAAAGAATCAAATAAATTAATAAAGTACAATAGAAGAAAATCTGGAAAAAATAAAAAATCACCCCCCAACTCCCATCCCCCACCCCAGCGACATCAGGTCACACTAGCCATTTGACATGCTCTATTCCACTCTGGGTTCCCCAGGTCCGCTGGCAAAACCAGGCTTCAGTACCTTTCGAAAGAGTGCTCGAGTGGGGGCCATTCTAATCTCTGGGGGAATGATATTCCAGAGCGAGGGAGCCACCATGGAGAAGGCCCTTCTTCTGCGTCCCACCAGGTATATCTCCCTTAGAGATAGGACTCGCTACATTCCCTGCCTCCCCACTCTAATGGGTCAGATAGATGGGACTGGCAAGAGATGTTCCCTCAGATAACCCGGACCCAAGCCATGAAGGGCTTTAAAGATGACAACCAGCACCTTGAATTGTACCCGGAAGCAAATCAAATTATTGCTATATTCTGGAAAATATTTGGACAGAGGTATGAGAATGGCAATAGGTCATCCCTGTTTATAAACTTAATGGGAAATGCCTTTATTTTATATACAGTATAACCTGTCAGTCAAATTACTTATATCACTTTTGTAACTCTTAATTTTTTTTTTCTTGCTGCTAGTTATTTTAAGTTGTTATTTGGAACAATTTTGGGGTTGACTTAATGGAAGCTGAATCAAATGACGAGGGCAAAAGGTTAGAAATACATCTGGTCTTTCCATTTAACATTTCAACTGATCCATTTGACACTATGCAGACAATCATTTTGAGGGAAAAAAGAGAACAATAAGGGAGTGAAATGGAAAAAAATTGCAAATGTATATATTTTCCCCTGCTGCAATAATGACACATTCTTTCTTTCTTTTCTTTTTTTTTTTTTTACATCTGTGACATCTGAGAGACCACAGACATAAAAACATTACAGACTTTGTTTAAGGACTGAAGCCAAAAAAGGAGGTGAAGAAAGAAGGCTGGGCTTGTTGGGGCTAACACGGTTTTGAGGCTTCACCCAAACGGGCATGGCTTTCATTACAGCTAAATGAATTAGGCTGCTTCCTTGACAGAGAAGATATTAACAAGCCACCAAAGGCCTGCTGTGGGATTCTGACACTTTTAGTGGCTTCTGACATACGGTTTGTGAACAACAGCTCTTTTTTTTTCTTAGCACACCACAGAAAACAAATTATCATTTGTATATGAAATGTGAATACTCTCCCCCACCCCACACATTTCCTTACTTTCCCCACAAGATAAACTCATATAGGGAAAGAGTATTTGCTGGAATAGAAGGGCCTTACCAAGGCAAATTTAGGATTCTTTCAAATATTTAAAAGAACCTTAAAACTTTAGGCCTTTGAAATATTAGTATCACCTCACATAATACGCAAATATTAGTACCAGCTCACATCATACATGGTGTAATTTTACCAGGTTGGAGGAAAACCTGCTGTGACATGATTCTGTCAATGTTCCTCATGTCATTTGATTCAGTATCTTTTAGAGATGGCAGTTCAGTTACCCTCTACTTCTGCTTGGGTCTTTGCTGAATTTTATACCAGACCATATTTACAAATGTGATGTGGAAACAATAAGAATGAAATTAAATTCACTATAAGGCTAGTATATAAAGACCTTTTGTTCTGGGCATGGGAAATGTTTGTAAGATTCGAAACTGTTCCTTGCCAGGCTTGCAATCCAGTGAAATATTGCAGTCAAGTTCTATCCTTAAGGCTAGGTCCCACTGGCTGACGGATGCAAAATGTATGCATAAAGGACACAGCGGATGAGCAAAATTTCAGGTGTGGCTCCATCCATTGTCATCCGCTTCAAAAAGTGGTGAAAATTTGCATAAACAGAATGGAAAAGAATGGAAAAAAACGGACTGGGGTAGTATGTAGCGGGGATGTTAAACAGATGTTAATAGGAAGCCTAGCGGATGAAAGCGGATGACAGCGGATGACACCTTCGAAGGGGTTCCAGGGGAGAATTTCGAAGTGGACGCATAACGGATGAAGGGGATGTATCACGTATGCCTAAAGGAAAGAAAGGAGATGCCGCACGGATGTATATCGGATGCAAACGCATCCTTTCTATTTCCGTGCTACTAACGATGTATAGACGTTCCATGTACCCTTTCTTTCCTCCCTCTTTCCATTTTCAGCTGCAGTGGATGTGAGTTGCGAGGATGCCCAGAGGATGCAGAGAGGATACAGCGGATGTTTAACGGATGATAAATGGACATAGAATGTTTGTTGCTCGTATGTCGTGGATTTACATCGTACGCGGCAGAAAGTTCATCCGCTCACAAAGTTTTGTGCAGCTCAAAACTTCTTGCGTGGATGAAATCGCAGTGGACAGATCCTCAATGGATAGAGTGTCGAGAAAGAGTGAGAAAGAGTGAGCTACCTGCTTCAGACTACACAGGCTGACTGGAAATTGTTTCCCCATTTTTCTCCTTTAAACTGCTCTAATCATTCCAGCCAAAACAAGACATCCAACACAACTAAGGGTTGGTATCCAGTTTGTTTAAGATGTTGGATGAGGAGTAGAGAGACCCATTCACTGACAGGCATGGAAGTTTATTGAATGACGTTAAGCTGGCGACTTTCTTTCAGCCTAATTTATTCAAATGGTTGTTGTTCTTTTGTGGGGAAAGTAGGAAAAGGAACAATCTATACACTACAATGATTTCCTGAAAGGTGGGATATAGATTAATAAGTGAAGAAATCCAATGCATTTGACGGTTATTAAAGGCTGCTAAAGGATAAGCAATGAAAGGGGGCAGCAGAAAAGCCTTCTGGATGCATGAATGTTGCTTTGTTGTTATCATTTTAGAGCTACCTGTTTAGATTGAAGTATCAGCAAAAATTCCACATCCCAGGGTTTTGCATACACATGCAAATTGCCCTTGAGGGAAAGGAATGGCTGTGGAAGGGGGGGGGAAATCCCATTTGTTTTAAATTGTGTAAACTGGATGTCATAAGTAAAACAAAATGGCATCATAGAGAGGCACTAGGCCAATTATAGCATTAGATGTAACTTAGCAGGATATAACAAATCGTCTTCTCAAGCTCCATAACTCTCCCCAATAATCCCCCCAGAAAAGGAGAGAAGAGTTTATTCATGCATCCAGTCACATTTAGTTCATTAGTCTGATCAGCCCTCCACATCCCTTAATAGTCTACAGATTGTAGTTAATAGCAAGTGAGGTAAACAGCCAAGACCCTTAAGCACATCTGATGAATTCTGTTGCACAACTGGAGCTGTACAAAATAATATTTTGCACAGCATTTCCCTTAAAGCTGAAATGATACTGCATCCCTTTGTGGAATATGTGTTATCACTGCCGTAACTCACTCTTCATGTTAAAATAAACAATGGAGAGTAATCAATCCAGACATGAAAAATTGGGCAAGGGGAAGTCCACCCCTGCTTGATGACAACTCCATATGACTTCAAATCATGTGAGTGTGCTTGCTATACAGAATCATGTGAGTGTGCTTGCTATACAGAAAAAACACTATGGTTTTCCAGATGCTATTGAACTTCCATACACATCAGCCCAGGACAGTAAGGCATGATGGTGGTTGGAATCACACAACCTCAGCAGTGCCTTTGTTTAAGTGGACTGTCTGTCTGTCTGTCTGTCTGTCTGTCTGTTCATATCTATCTATCTATCTATCTATCTATCTATCTATCTATCTATCTATCTATCTATCTATCTATCTATCTATCTATCTATCTATCTATCTATCTATCTATCTATCTATCTATCATCTATCAGCAGTCATTTATCTATATCTACCATCCATTTGTTGCTTACCTATATCAAGGTAACTATATATACACATACACACACATGTGTGTGTGTATTTTTTCTTTTGTGTGTGTATTTGTTTTATTATTTCCATTATACAATTTTTATCCTGCATTGTCTTTACTAAAATTTGCTGCAAAGTATTTTTCTTGTTTTTGGATCATGGTTAAGGATGTCACCATTTGCCCCCTTGTTTTATGAACAAAAAAAATACAAGTGATGTTTTAATTCATGGCAGCATTATATGAAATTTGTAGACAAAATTGAACTTGTCAGGGAATCAAGCCTGCCAAATTTCTATGAATAGGATCATGGATTTTTTTTTGTGTGTGTGTATGAACACACTGTTTCCTTCTGGGGAGTTCTAGAGAAGGATATGCTTATTCTTTTACAACTGTTCTTTTTGTACATTCCTTATAAATAGGCATGCGCAATGGAGCTGCCTCTACTGAAGAAATCTGCAAATCTCAAAACAAAATAGTAGCAATTAACATATACTCCCCCTTCCCAAACCTGTGCCCATTTCCTTTCCTTTCCTGGTAACTTGTATAAAAATAGCAGATTACAACATAAGCAACAACAATTCATAAAAACTATATGCAGCCTCAGCCTCATAGACATAGATTTTAAAGAAAATATTGATCTAAAAACACTTGTACTTAGGATGAAGAATACTTATGATAGTGAATACTGCTAACCAACTGAATATGACAAATTGCAGGAATGGAAAAGAATGAAAGCTAAATGTAATGACTTGTATCAAATGTATGGCATATCACTTAAGCCCCTGTCCCTGATATGGGAGAGAGAGAAACTGAGAGAACAATGGTTTGCTTAAAGCTTAAAGCCCATGTCCCACTGCACCAACGGATGCAAAGAGGATGTAAAACGTAAAAAAAAGCTTGCCATGTGTTGGAAAACGCTATGCATCCGTTGTGTACTCACTGCATACGTGTTTCATACGCTCTATCCGTCAAGCATCCGTCC
>BHFT01017983.1:0-60688 GCA_004320025.1 Laticauda laticaudata | reverse complement strand
TTGTTTTCTTTGTATATGTGTTCCAGTGCTCATCTGGTCTTTTGTAGATTAGTACATCTAGAATGGTAGTTGTTTGTTATTCTCCATTTCCTATGGTGAACTTGATTTCTGGGTGTGTGTGTTGTTCAGTTCGTGTTACGGAAATTGTTAGTTGTTCTTTTCCATGGGGCAAACTCTTATACAAATGTTGTCATCGGGATGTATCTTAGCCATAGTTTGGGTTTGTGAGGTGCAGTTAGCCAGGCGCTCTGGATTCCGAATCTTCCATGAACAGGTTTGCAATGACAGGTGACAGTTGGTCCGTGCCCATCAGGGCTCCTTCAATTTGGCTTGGTATCCTTTGTACCTTTTGTATTATGAAATCTGTGTTGGTTAAGCAGTGTTCTGTTAGTTCCATGAGCGGTCTTTAGCTGGTTCGCCGATTTATTTTTGATGATTCCAAGAGTTTCTTTTATCGGACTTGAGTGTAATTAGTGAAACCACGTTCGAGAACTTACAAGCCAGATCTTCTTGTTTCACGTGTGAGGATCTTTTTTGATTATTTCTAGGAAGCTGGTATGAGTTTTGTACATAGGAGCTGCGTGTTTCAGCATGGGGCTGTAGTGTGTTTTTGCTAAGTATCTTAGCTAGTTTTGTAATGGGCTCCTATGGAGCTGACTATGGGTCTGAGAGGTATGCCTTCTTTGCGTGTTTTTGTGGGAGGCCGTAATAATTTGGGGCATCTAGTAAGATTTTTCTCTTGGGATGATCGTTCTGTTGGATTCTCTTGCTGATGTGGCTGGTTATAATGTTTCCTTGGTTAATTTTTCCAGATATGTGATTGGGTCTCGTGTTTCATAGGTTGTATGTGGAGTCTTGGAGTAGGTTGTCGAATTTTGTTTCATAGCTTTTCTGTCCATTACTACTGGTGGCATTTCCTTGTGCTGCTGAGTATTATGATGGTCTGTTCATCATTTTTCAGGCGTGTTGTAATGCTGTGAATTCATCTTGTTTGCAAATTATTTTTTGGTGGTTTCATTGTGCATAACGAGTGTGCAGTAACCTGGTGTCTCGTCCGCTTTGCCCAATTTCTGTCCATTCATCTGCTATTTTAATTTGTTAGGCTGAGGTCTCTAGCTGCACATATGATGGATTCTAGTTGGGAGTTTTTGGGGGTGCTGTGCTATGCATAATTAAACTCCTTTGATAGGACATCTGTTTCTGTTTTGTTTGAGTTCTTCTGTTGGAAACCGTTGTCACTACTAATTGTTCAGGTGTTGTGGTGGGTTTGGGAATTTGGGTTGTCATTTTCTAATTTTTTTTAGTTTCTTTGAGAGTTTATCATTTTCTGTAAGTGCCTTTCAGTTTCAGCTCTCCAAGTTGTAAGTTATTTAATCGTATCCCAAGTAGAGGTGGATTTGCCTGCTTCCAATTCCAGCCTGCAGTGCTTAGAAACAGATTGGCACTGGGACACCTACCCAATACAAAGAAAAACACACCAACCCGCTACCTCATACGGGCCCCAATCCCACACCATCCCAGCACAGATACAATCCGTGGCGAGACACATAATTACCAGAAGCAACGCCCCTGGCAGATAAGCACATATAAAGACGAACTATGCACCTCTGACTGAAGTATTGAACAGCCAATGTTCACAAAAGACCAAAGATCACAGCTTGCATCCACAAAAACACACCACACGACATAACAGAGACCTAGGAAGACCAACAGACTATGGAACAGCTGTCTTGCCCGACATAAGAGGATCACTACAGATAAAATCAGTAAGATGACTACACAGGCATCACATCAACTCCTTTCAAAACAGACAAAAAGATAGCATTCCAATCCTGAGGAACCCCAAAACAAATGAACCTGGAAAACCAACGGCATATCGAAATTTTACTGTAACCAAATGCCCGGCCACATACATTGGCAGTACCAATGAGTAATAAGTACTCCCGCCTAGATGAACACAAATATCCCAGTAAAAAGCTGGAACAGCACCTCCTCAATAGTCCAAGCAATGAAAAACTCACAGGTTCCACAACTAACTTCAAATGGCTACCAAAACCCTTAGTCCACTATGAAAACCCCTAGCCACAGAATCACAGAAAGCCATAGAGATTGAAAAAAGACCCTGACACATGATAGAAGAATGATTCCAGAGACTGTCAAATGCATTGGAGCCTGCACTCCTTTCAAATAGAAAAGATCTCCACACCACAAAACAGGACAAACACCTGAGCACAGACAGACTCCCTCTGATGCCTTCCAACTCAAACACCTCCCTCACCAGGGCACCCAAGGTTGAAACTCAGCTTGCTGCATGTAAATCAGCAGCCGTCCTTTCACACGAAGCCTAAGCTGCATGAAGCCCCAACACGAAGAACAGTGGGAGTGCTGCAGCCAATCAAGCACAAAACAGACTAGAAGAAACCAAAACACCAATCAATCAAACTCCAAGTCCAATGAACACAGACCCACGGTTAATAGGCCTAATCAGAATAGACCAGCCTCAAATTGCAAAACAGAGAAACTGTAGACACACTTCCATACAGAAAGCCTGATGATGGCAGATGAGATTGTCTGGCTGAAATACGTTGCTTAAATTTACAGAACTACAATAGAGTTACACTTTTTACAGAAACTACAATGACGTGTGATAATCAGAATCTCCAGAACCATAAAGCCTACAGAACTTGAAATTTTGTCATATATGTTCCTCTTGGCTTCTAGGTGCTCACTAAGAAAGGATTTTTCAAAATGACCATCAGAGCATTAGTATTTCATACATTGTTATTAACATGTTCTTGTGCTAAAGAGTTCTACTCCCCCTCCGCACCTGAAAAGAGAGGAGTTTCAGTTTCACAGCACCAAGCAGCTTTAGTACAGAACAGTTGAGCTAAGACACGCCCAGGCTCCTTGCTGACCTCTTCTTGCTTACACAGCAAATATTGCTTCACTTTCCAAACAGCCGTCAACTCTCTCACACACTGACAGGACACTACCCAGATGAATACTGATGGATGCTGATAGGTCGAGGCAGAATTTTTCTCCCTTATTTTTCTCCTCAAAACTAAGCCCAATCACATACTTTCATAGCAAAACATGGGTATCGAGTTAGTATACGTATATAACAGAAAACAATCATACCCCTCCACCACCTTCAATAATAAAGAAAGCTCAAAAGTACCACCAACAAAAAAAATCACAAGATATTCATTGTTAAGCACCCTGAGAAATATTAAAGTGTGTGGGAGGAAGAGTGGAGTTTCACTGCAAAACACTTTTAAGAATGTGCAATCAGATATTAGCTCATAATTAATTATTATATCAATCTGATTTTCCAACAACCTGAAGCCAATACCTGCCCACTCAAAAACAATATCAAAAGGAGAAATAAATGTAGGTGGAGTATATTGTCTTCTTGGCCAGGGTATTTTGGCAAATTAAATATGAAGGTGTTGTGCATAACAAGACCATAGAGGTCAGGAGGGCCCTGTTTTCCCCTGTGATCAGGAAGACATTATCTGTCACAGGCCAGTGCTCTCTAATGCTGGCCAAGATCCAAAAAAACTATCAGACTAATTCTTGGAGCTATACAGGTCCTGACACCAGGTTTCATTTTCTCATAAATGATTGCCTTTGTGCCATAATGGCACACTGCTTTTTCAAATGGAAGGAAATGTCACAATCAGTTTGCGATATGAAATTAGAAGGGTGGCATTTCCTGAATCTATTCAAAGGAGAATAAGAACATTCCACTAGGTGGATTCAGGAAGCTGCTGCTACCATCAGGTCAGATGACCATCTAGCCCAGGATCATGTCCTTGAATAAGACGGACTCATTAGGATATCGGGGAAAAAATGTTACATAACATTTGGACCATTTCCTTGTTCATAACAACTAGGGTACTCTTTTATATATTCTTCCATCGAATTGCAATCTGTACTGTAGTATGAGTGTAAATTCCATTTTCTTTCTTTCTTTTTTTTACAAATTTTATTGATTAAATTATTAAAACATTGGACAAAGTGCAATCGTCCTGACATTCCTTTTTGTCATACATGTTATCATATATAATACATATTTTATATACATTTTTGCATTTATACACTTGTACAATTCATTTTTATCCTTAATTTCCCATTCTATAGATCCTACTTTTTATTATGGGTCCTTCCTTTCTGTTCCCACCATTGATAAAATTTGTTCCATATTTTGTAGTATTCTGTCTCGTCCTTATTTTTTAATCCCAGAGTCAATATATCCATTTCAGCACATATCAATATCTTCTTTATCACCTCACTTTTGCTGGTGAGTTATGGAAAGTCTCTAACTTTCCATTTTGGGGCAAAAGTCATTCTTCCTGCAGTGATATTATGTACTATTAGGTAAATCTCCTCTTTGCTATATCTTTCCATCATAATGCCAACTAAAAATAATTCCAGTTTATACTCTATTTTCTGCCCTGTCATCTCTTCTAACCACATCTGGATCTTATGCCGAAACTCCTGAAAAAATCAATTTTCTGAACTCCAGATTATTTTGTTGTTGTTTTAACTAAGTATTGTCAATTTCTCTAGACAATTCACTTCTTACTCCTAAATCCTGATTAAGTTCAATCCTGATAAAACCAAGTGGCTATGGATATTTGGACACCCACCCCAGATCCAGGAACTTCCTATAGTTAGTCTTGGATGGGGCTGCACTTCCCCATTCCACACCCATGTGCAATCTGAGGAAATAGATGGTTACTATGGCCAGAAGGAACCAGTTGTATCTGTTCCTAGATTGGCCCTCCAGTTAGTCATTCATGCCTTAGTTTGAGTGGGCAAATTATTGAAGTGATCTCTACATGGAACTGCCCTTGAAGATCATAGCTGGTCCAGAATGTGGCAACATGGCAGTGACATGTGTCACAAGATGCCTATGTGTCATGCCTGATGCACAAGTTGCACTGGCTGCCAGTTTACTTCCAGTGCAACTCAAGATCCTGGTTATTTCTTACAGCAACTACCTATAGTTTCTTATAATACCCTTCAGGCTAATTTGTTTATTTTCTAAGAAAACTTCTAAGGACTCTCAAACTTCTATTGAGTGAAGTTAAATAGCTTACTAGGAAATAAATATATGGTTTGAGACTGATGGTATGCTTTGTAGTGTAGGATGCTAGTTATTTCACAAGAACTTACCAATAAGTTATATCTTAGGACAGATATAATGTCTGGGTCTCTGGGTATTCTACGAGTAGCTAAGTAGCCTAACCTAAGTATTGCTGTTCTCTGTTTTGTATCTGTTCACTGGACTGGGAAGTTGAAAAATCACCCAGAAGAACAGAGTGGTAAACTACACTTATAACGCTGCCAAGAAATTGTCTGGAAACAGTCTCTGGGTATCAAGCTCTTTAATACATAACAGAAACATAAGATTTGCTTACAAATCTTTTGAAAATCCAGGTAATCAGTGCTTTCTGAATCACTTGGTGAAACAAGACTTATTTTGCCGAAGTTGCCAGTCCTTTGCCTTATGTGTTTTTGATAGTTTTATCTTTGATGACGTTTTTCACAATTTATATACAGCTGAGCCAGAAAACGTGGTGTTAAATTAACAGGTTCCCAGTCTTCCAAACTTAGGATATTCGATAAGATTTCCTTCTAAACTTAGATAAGAATAATGATGCATCTTCTGAAACAGGGGATTTTCATACTTCTCTTAGCACTATTCTAGATAGTCCTCGACTTACAACCACAATTGAGTCCAAAATTTTTGTTGCTAAGTGAGACAGTTGTTCAGTGAATTTTGCCACATTTTATGACAACTTTTGCCACTGTTGTTAAGTGAATCACTACAGTTGTTAAATTAGTAACACGGTTCTTCAGTGATTCTGGCTTCCCCATTGACTTTGCTTGTCAGAAGGTTGCAAAAGTTATCATGTGATCCAAGGATGCTGTAAATGACATAAATATGAGCAGGGGTGGGATTCAATTTTTTTAACAACCGGTTCTGGGGGCATGGCTTAGTTGGTGGGCATGGCTTGGTGGTCATGTGACTGGGTGGACATGGCTTGGTGGTCATGTAATTGATTGAGTGTGGCCAACTCAATATCACTCACGTCAAGGCATGCATCTCCTCGCCTGGCCTCTCATAACTGTGGGGATGCTGCAACAGTCGTAAATGTGAAAAATGGTCATAAGTCACTTTTTTNGACAGGAAGTCTAGTCCTGCCAAGAATGTAATGAGGGTTAACAGAGAGGCAGTTTCTGTAAGCAACACCAGAATGTTTCCTTCCTGCCTTCCTTACAGGATTAGGCTAGAAATTTCTTCTAACAACTAGTTTTCCAAACTGCTTAGAATGTTAACAACCGGTTCTATTGAATAGGTGCGAACTGGTAGAATCCCACCCCTGAATATAAGTCAGTTGCCAAGCGTCTGAATTTTGATCATGAATAGAATAGATGGTGCAGTGGCTGTAAGTGTAAAAAAAGGTCATAAATCACTTGTATCCATACCATTGTAACTTCGAATGATCACTAAATAAACTGTTGTAAGTCAAAAATACCTGAGCTAGCAATGTGCAGCGGCAGCCAAAAAAGTTAATGCAAACGTTGCATTAACAGAAGGATACAATCAAGATCAAGTGAGGTACTAATACCACTCTATAAAGCCTTAGTAAGGCCACAGCTGGAGTATTTTATCCAGTTTTGGTCACCACACTATAAAAAAGATATTGAGACTCTAGAAAAACTGCAAAGAGCAACCAGAATGATTAGGGGACTAGAGACTAAAACATATAAAAAACAGTTGCAGGATCTGGACATGGCTCAGAGGTGGTATTCAGGAGGTTCTGACCAGTTCTGGAGCGGAAATTTTGAGCAGTTCGGAGAACCGGCAAATACCACCTCTGATTGGAGATTTTACAGTATCCTTCCCCTGCCATGCCCACCAAGTCACGCCCACAGAACCGGTAGTAAAAAATAGTGAATCCCACCATTGGCATGACTAGTCTAGTGAAGAGAAGGATCAGGGAGACATGATAGCAGTGTTTCAATATTTGCAGGGCTGACACAGAGAGGAAGGGGTCAAGCTATTTTCTAAACCACCTGTAGACCAGACAAGGAATAATGGTTGGAAACTGAACTGAACCTAGAAATAAGGAGAAACTTTCTGACAGTGAGAACAATCAACCAATGGAACAGAAGTTGCCCTCAGAAGTTGCCCTCAGAAGTTGTGGGAGGGTCATCACTTGAGACTTTCAAGAAGAGATTGGGCTGTCATTTGTCAGAAATGGTGTAGGGTCTCCTGCTGAGGTGGGGGATTGGACTAGATGACCCACAAGGTCCCTTCCAACTCTGCTCATCTAATCTAACCTGTATTTCACTTAGTATATTAAGCTGCCCCTTGGCCCTGGTCATTTTCAAGAATTGTTCTGGTAACTGGGAGAAGCAAAGCTCCCACCTAGTATGTGCCTGTAATAAAAGCAAATGGCATCTTTCAGTATGGCATACCTTTTCTATAGGTCCGTGTCAAATCACAATATTAAAACATATATATCATTTGTGAACGTACTAGATTTTTAACTTGAAACAGTTTTATCACAATGCTGACCATTTGATCTGTTGGAAGCAGCATAGGAAGCTGTGTTACAGCAAATTCATCTAATGACACATTGCTTTATTTAACTGCTCTCTCGGGTTTTATGCTGAACACTTTCCTGTCCCCATGTGAAGCAACCAATAATTTAACTGGAGATCTTCGGTTTGAAAAACCCAGTCACTGAACTGCAGCTCCATCCTTCGCCTTTGAACACTGGTAAGACTCTTTCTCTCCCAAAAGCATGACTGACTTGTAGTTTTTTCTGGCCTGAAGCATACACATCATTTCCAAACCTTACTCAAGCTTAGCCAAGGCTGAGATATGTGGTGTAAGTGAGAATCCCCAGTAGAGCATTTTTTAAGCATTTCTCTCCCTCACATCCCATTCATAATGCGTAGAACATTAAATACATAATACATAGAAGCTGTCAAACTGGATTTATTTTGAGGGTCAGATTGGCATTGTAGTTCATCTCCGTGGGACAGCCAGGGGGAGAGATGGGATGGATGCCTCCTACAGCACTTTGCCAGACAAAACAGGCTATGGGGGGTGCACAGGGCTGCACATGGCCCCCCATGCCCCATTTTGGCCACCAGAGGCTAGTCCTTTACTATTTCCAAGCCAGCCCCTGGGCCAGATTTAAGTACTCTGCGGGTAACCCAGATCTGGCCCGCAAGCCTTTTGTTTGATACCCCTGACATAGAGGAACACATGGTACAGCACCTACATTTCTTGTACAGTCACATTGATCTTAAACAGTAAATTACATCCTGCATATCTCTTCTCTGTTTTGTTTCTTGATCACTGCAAAGTAAGGCAGAATATCTGAACAGGCAATCCTCAACTTATGATGACAATTGGGATCAAAATTTTCATTGCTAAGCAAGGAAACTTGTTAAGTGAATCACATCCTATTTTACAAAAAAATTGCCACAGTTGTTAAGTGAGTTACTGGTGTTGTTAAGTGAATCACCCAGTCATTAAGCAAGGGTGGCTTTCCCCATTGACTTGGCTTATTGGAAGCCAATTGGGATAGTTACAAATGGCAATCATATGAACCCAGGATCAGTGGGCATGGGTTGGTTTGGTGGGCATGGCTTAGTGGGCATGGCAGGGGAAGGTGACTGTCAAAGGCCCATTCCCTCCCCACCCCACTAACCTGCTTTCCAGCTCCATTCTCCTGTGCAGGGCAACAAAAGAAGACCCAGCTCATCAGCTGGGACTCGGGAGGCAGAGAATAGATGGGGGTGTGCCAGGTCAGAGGTGGTATTTGCCGGTTCTCTGATTACTCCAAATTTCCGCTACCAGTTATATGCCATTGCAAAATGCCCATATGTTGATCATGTGATTACGTGGATGCTGCAACAGTTGTGAGTGTGAGGATGGGTCATAAGACACTGTTTGAGTGCTATAATTTTTGAATGGTTGCTCAATTAATGTTTTCAAGTCAAGGGCTATCTGTAATTATTTCTAGGTAACCAACATAGTGAATCTTCTTTAAAAGAAATACTGTGCCAAAATCTTTCCTACAAATACTAAAAATGTTCTTCCCTTATAAATAAAAAAGTGTCCACTTTTCTCCTTCCTTCTCATCGTACTTTTTATTTACTTTTGGATATCACTTAGTGGTGTTTTTGGCTCCCATTATCATTTTTTCTCCCATTTATGTGGCTTGCAAGTGTTCTTCCTTTTTCACTTACACTATTGCTCATTGCTCTGGAGCCTCTTTAAAAAAAAAAATTGTGTGGATAGAATTCATGAAATTTTCTTGAAGGATCCAGAAAGGCTGCCAGCTGCTGGAGAAATTATTGAATAAGTGACAGAAATCAGAACAGATGCCACAAAGAACATTTTCCATTTTCTACATTTTTCTTACCATTTTTCATTTAATTTGGTGAATAAAAAAACAATAACCTGTCTTTGGAAACTTCTTTTAAAGAGAAAAAAAAACAGTGAGTGTCTCACAAGTACACTATGAAGCTCTTGTATTATGCAATGGACTTGCAAGGTGTGTAAACATCTATCTTTAATTGTACATTCCTCCTTTCAGTGGTCTGAAGCCCAGGACTGTCTTAACACATGGGCCTGATGGGCACTTGCCCGTGGGCCCCACGAGCATAGGGGCTCCATACTAATCGGTGTATGTTAACCCTTCAATACACTTGTATCATATAAATACAGCAACATATTTATTACATTTTATTGCATTTTAAAAAATTAATACTAACATATGTTTAATTTTATCATATGTTTAATTTTATATTTTTATTCTTGTGAGTAGTGGTTGTAGGGGCCCCAGTACCCTGCTTTGCCCGAGGCTCATAATGCTGTTAAGACAGCCCTCCTGCAGCCTTCTTATAACGTAAAAAAGAAAATTAGCTATGATGTCTATTATCCTCTTCACTGATTAAAAAAAATCCAAAAGCATCATAAAGAAATTTGAAAGAATAAGCTTGGAGGAGGGGAAGAACTCCATGATTCTTTTGGAGTCTTCCACAATGGTTAATTCCAAATGGGTAAAGTTACACTTTACAATTTTGTAAACAAACACTTGCAAGCTTCTTTGGGAATCAATAAAAAGAACCATCTCCTTACTCAATCATAGGAAAGCTGCCTTAAAGAAAATAAAAAAAAACCTGCCCTATAAATTGGTACAAATTGGTTCTCAATGGGAAGTGGTTTCGTTATTGGAATTCCAGTAAGTCCAGCTTTATACTTCTTAATAAATCTTGTTAAAGTCAACTCAGTGAGAATCAACCTTAGAAAGTATCACTTTTGGTTTTTAGGCAGCACCCAAAGCTGCATCAATGTGAATATTTTGGGAATTTCCTCAGCCATTTTTAAATAATTGCATGGAATTGTCTGAATTTCAAGGAAGTTTCTTGTGGGAGGGGACCACTGAGTAAGCCCCTGTGGTGCAGTGGATAGAGTGCTATACTGCAGGCCACTTTTGCTGACTACTGGCTGTCAGTAATTTGGCAGTTCAAATCCCACCATGCTCAAGCTTGACTCAGCCTTCCATCCTTCCAACGTGGATAAAATGAGGACCCAGATTGTTGGGGGCAGTATGCTGACTCATTAAAACCACTTTGGGAGGGCTGTCAAGCACTATAAAAGTCTAAGTGCTAATGCTAAAATGTCACATGTGTTAAAATACAGGATATTGATTTTGTATGACATACTACCAACATATGAATTGCACAACATATTCTTGTGCAATAAATACACATATGATATCTACAGCTCTGTAGAGATAACTCCTGAGTATCTGATATCTACAGCTCTGTAGAGGTAACTCCCATACATAGTCAAGAAAACTAACTTCAGGCAAAACAATCCAGAGTTCACACTCGAGAGGCAAAAATTACCAGACTCAAATTATTCTACTTCAAACTAAGTTTATGGAAAATGCTCTGGTGCTGGGAAAGATGGAAAGAAAGAGGTGAAGACCAGCAGGATATGGATAGATTTAATTACAGCAGTGATGGGTACACCGTTGGAAGACCAGAAGAACCAGATGAAGGACTAATTGGCAGTGGCACAGAAAATCTATCTAAGAATTGACAATGACCTGTTGGCACATAATTAAGCAACCAATCAAGCATGGATTACCAGAAAAATTTCTTTTGAACTTCCATGTGGAATATTTTACTTCCCTCTTCAGTTTCTTCTTCTCATCAATCACCTTTCATGGCTGAAACCAAATTTGGGTCTTCCTAGTCTTAATTTAATACCTTAATTGTGCTGACATAAAAACATTGAGTGAATGGCATCCATCCTAACAAAATAATCCTAATAGTTGCTTGGAGTAGTATAATACTGGAACATTCCAAAACTTCCAGATATTTTTTCTTATTTTTTCCTTTTGCAAATAAATTGTAATCATAACTCCATTTTGCCTTCCCCTGAATGAAGGTCTGGATAAACTTTCATGATCATCTCAAAAAACAGCATCCACAGTGGCTAGTCAGAAAGTAGAAGGGATCATCCATTGTCAGATTCCCCCTCCAAGTTAGAGTTTTAAGTCTGATTTACTTGAAGAATTCAAGGAATCCTGGAGGGCAAACTCAAAATGCTTAATTTTATTCTTAGCACTAAATTTTATACTTAAACCATTATAACTGTGCAGGCTAGGATGTATTTTTGTAATATTTTCATAATCTTCTCTCCCATATAAAGGCTTACTACTCCTTAGACATAAATATAAGTTTGACATGAATCCTAATGTGAGTTGGTATGATTTTTAAACATTTCTCTAACTTGACATATTATTATGACAATATTTCATGAGTTGTTTTGAGACCCTATTGGAGTTGTAAAGCAGAATATCAATCATAAAATTAGGTACATTGCTTGGTAGTTTCATGTGATGAAATAGAAAATGGGGAAGAGGAAAATGGATTTAATTGATATTTCTTCTTTTGATGAGGTCCATTGGTTCATCTTTGCTCTTGAGTATCCTTCCCTTGAGTAGATTGAGAAGCTGTTTCCCCCTCATTAGAGATAACACAGGGGCACAATTTTGGGGGGAATAACTTTGAGCAATGTATAAAGCTCATATATATATACATGTACAAACATACAGTATACATACATAGAAGAGAATAAAATTCTTTATTGGCCAAGAGTTATTGGACACACAAAGAATTTGTCTTGGTTTATTTGCTCTTAGTGTACATAATAGAAAAGATACATGTCAAGAATCATAAGGTACAACATTTAATAATGGTCATAGGGTACAATAAGCAATCAAATCATACTAGGGAACAGTCAATACAAATTGTAGGATACAAGCAACAAGGTTAGTCATACATAAGTGGGAAGAGAGGGTGAAAGGAAGGATGGGAGGATTAACAGTAATAGTAATGCAGACTTTGTAAATAATTTGACAGTGTTGAGGGAATTATTTGTTTAGCAGAGTGATGGTGTTCAGGGAAAAAACTGTCCTTGTGTCTAGTTGTTTTGGTGTGCAGTGCTCTATAGCGTTGTTTTGAGGGTAGGAATTGAAACAGTTTATGTCCAGGATGTGAGGGGTCAGTAAATATTTTCACAGCCCTCTTTTTGACTCGTGCAGTATAGAGGTCCTCAATGGAAAACAGAGAGATAGAAAGAAGGAGAGAGAGACAAGACCTCAAACAATGCTACATTACAGAAGGCTAGGGATCAAATTCAACACATATCAGACTTCTTCAACTCTTTAGTTGTGAACTAATGGACACTGTTCCCACCTGGATCCTAAGAGGATATTCAGAAACAAGCAGTAGGTCCTTTATAGTCTTTTTTTCATGAACCAAGAGATGAATTCTGGCTTCTGGGAGACACGCACAAGGCAAATCTAGGAGCCTAGATAAATACATGATATTCCAATAACACAAGGGGGTCAAATACCTTTTATAAACCCAAAATAAAAGTGATGGCGTGCAAAAAATAAAGGGCAAAGCAGAGGAGTGTACATGTTTTAGCAATGAAAAGGAAACAGAGATGTTTCCTTTATTATTTTTTCCTGAGCCCAACCAATTTCAATGTGATATGTTTGACCCCATTTCGGGAAAAGTGATTAGAATGAGACCACTTTCATAAGCAGTATCCTAAACATTCACTAAAGAGGAAAAGGCCTTGACTCCTTGGCAGGGTGACTTGACTATAACAGCCTGTTGACAATTTTGTTATGTAGACCCTAAAAAACAGCCCCTTGGGGTTTTCTAATAGGTAGGATCTTACTCAAAAAGTAATTGGTTTGGTTATGAGGAAGGAGGTGCTTTGTCACTTTTTAGAATGCAAAAGACAATATAAATATACACAATTGTGTATTTTGCAGTGGGGAAAGCTGCACATGAAACCTAATGGCCCATTCAGGAAAGACCTAGATTTCAGATCTCCCCATGAGGCCGCAGAAGTTTGGGATCTGTATAGCCAATTTATCAAAGATTTCCAAGATGGAAAGCCGAGACTTCAGAAGGTTTTGTTAAATCTTTAACATGCTGGATGAATTTGAAATAATGCTCGAAAGAAGATACCGTATTATTAAGCTTTGCTCATGCATTCTGATGTTTGCAAGAGCCTAAGCAATTTGCTAATAACTCTAAATCCTGACTCATTTCAGTATTTGGAGGTTTTGATTCAACCCGACATTTCCCACAATTTAATTAGATTATAGCCAGAGCAAACTTCTAAAATTATGGTCCATCCCAAGCCATATGGCCTACAGCAGTGGTGGATAATTAAGCTTCACATAGCTACAATGAATAAGAATATCCGTGCTGGGAGGTGAGCAGTGGCTTTTATATGTATCTCAGCATTCTCCAAATTACAGATGCTTCAGCCAGCCAGAAAACAAGGACCTACCCTGATGGCCAACTGCCCACCAACAGTTTCTGAGAAATCAAGGACCTTTATTTCATCAGTCTGCTTTCAAATCAGCAACCAGATACTTCTTATCAATTTCTAGGTACTATTATTACATGAGCCCAGTCAAGGATTCAAGGTAGCATGATTATGATTTATAATAACATGGGATTTGGGAGAAGTACTACCTGATCCAGACACAGTAAAGAGAAGGAAGAACGTTGAACAAATAATTGTTATATAAGTACCTGTTGTCTCAAAGATGCTTTTTTAAGAGGCAACTAGACTTTCTGTTTTTTCTTTGAAGAAGTTTTGCTTCTCATGTAAGAAGCTTCTTAAGCTCTGGCTGGATGGTGGGGAATTGAAGGATTTATACTCCTTGCAGACAGCTGATCATTTGCATTCTTTGAGACAGTCATTGAGGCCACCTGGAGGTTTATCCGTGTCACCAGGGCCACCTGAGTAGTGCAAAAGGGTGTGGAGCCTTCTTGGAACTGTTGAAAGAACTGTGTTGTAGGCTAGATGATGTCATATCCCTCCCTCTCTGTTGAGAGAGGGATGCTCAATTTTGACATGGACTCTCTGAAACATGGGTGGCAAACTCATGGTGTCATGTTGCTGTCACATAACAATTTGTGATATTTTTCTGATTCACAGAGCTGGGATGGGGGTGGCCTACTCATATTGCATCCGGCTATGGGCCACCAGTTTGACACCCCTGCTCTAAATGAATGCAAATGACTAGCTGCCTGCAAGGAGTATAAATCCTTCCATTCCCCATCATCCAGCCAGAAATAAAGAAGCTTCTTGGATGGGAAGCAAAACATCTTCAAAGAAAAAACAGAAAGTCCAGTTGCCTCTTGAAAAAATATCTTTGGGACAACCATGATCTGGATGACTGAGAATCTCCATAAACTTGTCCTTTCTTTCTTTTCTATTCCCAGTACAGCCTCAATGCGTCCTATACCATACTGTACTGAATTGCATTGCATTATATTGGAATATATTATCCTGCCCTGGCACTGTGATATGTCTGCTTAACAACTACAATATGCTACAGTAGCACACATAAAAATGACCATTGTAAAATACACATAAATAATACAGATGCTGCCCAAACAAAGTTATTATGCACAAATGAATCCAAAGTAGTAATAAAAGTGTCAAAAGTGCCAGTTTCAAATCAGAATAAGTTACAGTGCTTTTGAGGAGGAAAGAGATAATGATTTATAGCAGCAAAGAAGAGAGGACAATATTTTCCAAGTTGTGGGACCTTCATCACTTGAGGTTTTTAAGAAGAGACTGGGCAGCCACCTGTCTGAAGTGGTAGAAGGTCTCTGTTTGAGCAAGGGGTTGGTCTACAAGACCTCCAAGGTCCTTTCCAGCTCTTACTCTGATTGATTGAGAAAGGCAGCTCAGTAATATCATACGTTGTGCTTAAAAGATCTATGCTTTAACTTCTTTTACATCTAAAGAAACATAAAACTCTTATTTAAAATTTTGGAAATGTTAGCAGTCGATAGATACAATATTGAATAAGATGGCCAATGTATTTCCAGTTGCTAAAATTCTGTGAGACTGATATAAATTAACTGAACCTCAAACTTCATTGGAAGTACAAAGATGATACACTCAGTAAAATCAGTATTGTACCAATCTGAGGATTATCATGTGAACATGAACATACCTATTTCCTTCCTACACACAGAAACACAATCTTCAGGTATTTGCAAATACAGCTGTTATGATGAAATATGACTTACTAGGTAGATTCATTATGCTTTGTATTATTTGTTTGCAAATAATAGAAAAACTGATGGTCTAAAATAGCCATTCCTTTCTTTTCTTTTGAGCTTATATTATTAGCTCATGGCAATAAGCAGGCCTTTAAAATGTTTGCAAAATGCACGGCATGCAGATTTTCAAAAGTTTTGGATAAGGAGAAAAGGAGAGAGAAAGACACACAGTGTTGATGTATTCTTCTAACCTAGGCCTTAGTCTGAAGATAGGTTTCTTTCAAATCTAGCAGGGGAACAATTAATAAAGGAACCCATTAAGGTCTGATTGTTGCTGCTAAAAAGGAAGGTTGAATTTCAATCCTTTGAAGTAACTGAGAATGATTCAGGCCTCATTACAGAGATATAATCTACATTCATACATTTATGTTAGTGATTCAGATCTATTGGGACAGATTGAATTCCGTTAAATAGTGCATCTTTCCTCTGGAACTTTTCTCAGGCTTTTTCAGACTAACCTAAGAGGGAACCTAACAATACAAAATAGTACGGTACTTAGGGATTCAACTGTGCTTTAAAAGAAAAGACTATACAGAGGCCAGAAAAAAGGAATGAGATAGAATCTAAAAAGCTACGTCAGCTTTTCATTGGGCCTCTGTTTTGTAAGTGCCCATCTTGTCATCGCTCAGTAGAGAGAGAAAAGAGGTCTATGAATGTTTCTTCACCTGCTCGAACTGAATTTTATATGACAGCATTTAGCTTGTTTTAAAGGAAAATGCTTTGTCTGTGGCAACAGTTCAAACAGATCGCTTGGTTCTGCTAATATTCTTTTACACGAAGAATAACATCAGTGGTTCCTTTTAAAAAGAAAAATATAATTCTTTCTCCCCGTGCAAATACACATTTAAAGACAGTGTCTAAAGCAATACGTGACAGCCCTTTGCTTAGTCAGGAATGCGACAGTAGTTTGGAGAGAGAACTCAAATTAAATGTAATGCTTGCAAATCAAGTGTCATGAATACATGGACCTGTTTCTTTTATGATATTTTCTACTTACATATTCCCTCATTTAAATGAAGACCACAAGCAGATTTACTCATTTGCAGTAAATTACATGCAAGAGAATATCATTAAGCTGTTGCCTTCTCATGATTCATGAGAATCATGAATCTACCTAGGTTAATGTTATCAGGACTTGACTTAAAGCAATTTTTCAAGTTTTTAGGCAGATTTTTTTCCAGGCCAGCCCGGAGGCAATGGAAGCTTTTTGCCTGGAGCTTTTTGCACTGAAAGAATGATTGTTGCTGAAGAACTTTGGAAATACTGTATCCATAGCTCCTACATGGTCTCCCATTGCCAGATCTAAATATCTTCATGAAGTGGATGAACACTGCAATAAAAAACTTCATCTGGTTAAGTTATCTATCCCAAAGCTTCTTTGTGATGACAATTTTTCCTCTGGATTAAAATGTGTTGAAAGCATATTGTAGGACCTCAGCCAACCTAATGTTTCCCCATCAATTGCTTTGGCCATTCTGCCTGGGAATTTTGGGAATTGCAATTCCAGTATTTTGGGGAAGTACACCATACTGAGGAAATGTTATTATTGCTGGAACTAGATATTTTGTGAATACCCCTGGTGTCTCCCAAATAACTATCTAATTAATTGCCTAATTCCAAAACCATGCTAATAATGCCTTTACTAGGCAACTGAAGGTGCAGAATTATTTATTGATCCCATGGTGAGAAGAAAAAAGGAGAGGCAAAAGCTACTGATTCAAGGGAATGTTTAGAATAGAATAGAGCCAGAAGGATCTTGGAGGCCTTCTAGTCCAGCCTCCTGCTCAAGCGGGAGAGCCCATACAATCTCATCCGGTGACTATCCAGTTGATGGATTTCAAAGACCAGTCATTGTGCAGGGTGCCAAGATGTTTGATTACTCATGTAGTGCTTATTCCTTTTATATGGTTTTCCACAAGTAGCATTAGGATTGGTGAAACTCCCCACCAATCCTTAAGAATAGTGGTGATGTTTGTAAGGTGAGATCATTGTACCAAGTAGGGGACTTACCAGCTGGGGACAGGAGTGAGATCATGTAAAGAGTGTGTATTAGGCACAGCAGAATGCTGCATGCGCCCTCTACAGGATCTCTATTGCTACTACATCCAGTCTTGTCTTAAAAGCCTCCATTGATGGAACACCCACAGCTTCTGAAGGCAAGTTGTTCCACTGGTTAATTGTCCTTTACTGTTTATTTCACCTATTTCACTTACTTTTTACACTTTATACAGGCAGTCCTCAACTTAGAACCATTTATTTAGCAAACACTTGAAATTACAAAGGCACTGAAAAAAAGTGACTTATGACTGACCCATTGACATTCAAGCCATGCCTACCAGATTATATTTCAATTAGATCACATAGCAGAGAATCTCTAGATAGGCAACTTAAATCTCATCAGTCACAGAAGTGGTCTTAAAGCTGACATAAAGATGGAATTGTTGATAAATGAACACATACAGAAATTGCATATATGATGAAGACCAACTATTTCAAAGGAGTGTAAACAATGTAATAAAGCCCATGGATTCCAACGCAGTCTTCTTTTTTCCCTTTCTCTTCTTCATTCTGAGGGCTGTATAAATGTTTCCTTTTGAATTGAAGTCCATAAATTTTAGAAATGAGTCTTTGGTAATCAAGTCCACATTGTAATTGGAGAAAATCATTTCTAATTTTCTACTGCATTACCAAAATACTCAAAAGCCCAAGCTAATGAATCAATCCAATCTGAGAACTATTTGTTCTGTGTGTATGTTCTGCTAGTCAAGGATAGATTGATTCCAAATGCAGACAATATTATGCCCTGGCTGTTTTTCCATTGCATTCCATTGATCAGCATTTTCTTTAACTTACATTTTATTCCAAGAAGCCCTCTGTTTATATACGATAGAATCCAATTGTGTTGTGTGTTTTTTAATTTTGTTTTATTTACAAGCTATTTCTTTCCTCTGTAGCATTTCCATAGAACATGAAAAAGAAGTCCACATTTTACATTTTGCAATATTTATTTTAGGCTGATGAATGCCAACCCACATTTTTATGGCCTGCTGCTGCAACCAAAGGCCTTTTTTCCCACCACTGATTTAGAGGGTTTGCACCCATCCTTAAACTGGAGAAAACTAGATTATATCAAAAATGTGTTGTTCTCATTCCCATTTCCTATCCTGCTTCTTCTACCTGTTTCATGTCTCTATGGGCACCTGGCTTCCTTCCAAGGTAATGGATGAAGAACTCAAGAAATTTTATACACCTTGAAGCTGGGCTTAAATGGTATCAGAATAAAGGGGAAATACTACCTTAACACGTCTACAATTGGCTTAAACCAGTTTTTCTTTTCTTTTTAAGTTTTATTGTTTTTTTAAGACAAACATAAACAAACACAACATAACCATCTTCCATATACATGTATACAGTGTGTCGGTTGATTTACAAATTCTTTTGTGCTTCCACTTTGTAGTCTTCAATTACAATTAAATTGTATATGTTCTCATATTGTTAATCAAATATTCCTAGATACATTATCATTATTAATCAATCATTTGACTATACTATTATTCATTCATGTTTTACAAGATAATCCATATTTTACTTAATTTGTTTTATGACAGTTCATATTTCCATCTCAAATCTATCCTATAATCATTTTATAGATATAATAAAAATACATCTTTATATATTCATTATGTTTAAAAATCTGCACATTTCATTACCATGATAGAAGCTTAAACCAGTTTTTCTTGTGGAATGAAGTTCAGATGAAGGCATCATGGGGACATAACAGAAAAACACAGGCTGCTCAGAAGGGGTACAAGTGTTAAAAGGCCCTAATTACCTACTGCAAGGTAATTTAATCATCATTGGAAAAGGACAGTCTCACTGTCTCTAGTCTTTCCCCATAACAAAGTGGTAGGTATACAAATCTGGCAGCCTCCATTCTGGAAGAGTATGAAGTGCTGGAAGCCGTTGGGGCCATCGCAGGAAAAACATTGTATATCTGTCATGAGAAACATGACAACTTGCTAGGAAGGGTGAATAACAGCAGCACCTTTTGTGGAAAATAAATCACTACCCACCCTTCCAAAACAATAGATGTTGGATGTGCAAACCAAAAACAACAATAAGCCAAAAGCAAAAGACAGAATGAAGGAAGAAAAAAATCAAAACAAAAAAAAAGTGTGTCCCTTTCTGGTAAAGGAAACTGCATTAATTAAAAAGAAAAAAGGAAAAGGGAAAAAAAAATACATGCAGATTTTTTATGGGCCAAAACTTTGCCACGCCAATAAAGCTCCCTTCCCCTAACTCTCTACCTCCCCTCCTTTTGAAGCGGCAGGCGAGATTCAGTAAGTTGAGCCATGTTAGCAATTAGAAATTTGGCCACGGCAGGGACCTTATCCTGCAGAGTTGGAAGGTGATAAATCTTGAAAACTCGAAAGAAAAAGTTTGATTTTCCCCTCTGCGTTTTTGCTTTTAATTTCAGCAACAGAAGCCAGAAATGGAGATTAATTAAAGCAAAGGGGAGAAGGGAGGCCAGGGCAGGCAAAAGAACCCCTTGGAGGCAAAGTGAGCTACCTCCCTCTCCCTCTTTCCTTTTTTTTTTTTTTTTTTTTTTTGGTAAATCTCTTCAAATTTTCTTCCTATCCCAGCTACCTCGAGAACGGACAACCCCTCCGCGCGCCTCACATCAAACATCACACACACCCGCCTGCACGATATTGTTCTTCCCAGTTTCTTAACTCTCCCCCCTCCCTTTTCTTTCTTTCTTTAAAGGTGAGAATAGGTAGGCGAGGGGGAGCTAAGCAAGCAGACATGCACCAGGGGCTCTAACTGCTTGCCTGCCAAAAAAAAAAAAATCGAAATAAAAAATCCTTCTCTAAAAACAAGATTTGCTTTTTCTAATTTTTTTTTTTTTGTTTTTAAAAGAGGAGGCGTTCCCTAGAGGGGATTGGCCTGAGCCTGCGAAGACCAGGGAAATTTAGGAAGGCATGAGTGCTCCCAGCTTTGCTGTGGCCAGAACGGTTTTGAGGAGCAATTAGCAGAAGACGGCGCCTGCGTCGAGTGGCTCCTACACAAGAAGGAAAGCAAACGAGAGAGAAGAGACGAGAGAGAGAGATCTTGGGGAGCACGTTTTTTCCTCTTCTGTGTGGGTCTCTCTCTCTCTCTCTCTCTCTCTCCTTCTCTTCCCTCCCCCAGCAGGCGCTTGCTCACTGGCAACTTGCGAAAGGGTTTCAGATGTCCAGCAACCGCCGAACTTTGACAGTCTCTCTCCCCCGCCCCTCCCGCAAATAAAACTGTGACCACAGAGCACTCTCACCTCTCAGCTCGGTAATCTTTTGCCGTTTAGGATATCAGCCTCCAACTGCCGCGCAAGCTCAGAGACAGAGGGAGCAGCGCTGTCCAAAGCCTTGGGTCGCTCTTCCCGTATTTCCTTAGAGAAATTAGAGCGTCCGTGTAAGTTCGCCTCTCGCCCTCGGGAGGCATTCCGGAGAGGGAGGGAGGGAAATTTTCCAAAAAAAAAAGTGGACCGGCAGGAGAAAACGAACCGCCGGCAAAGGGCGACTGAATCCTAACCCGCTGACTTTTTCGCTGAGGAGACCTGCGCTCGAGCGAAAGATTTCTGGGGTGCAGAAGGAGGTGCAGAAGCAGCCGTAGGGTGGGGCGCTCGCTGGCCGACATCAAATCGCTGTGTGTGTCGTGTGAGAGAGAGAGAGAGGGGGGGATTCGGATCTGCTTAAAGCAGTTTATTTGGTTTGTTTTTTTTTAAAAAAAGGTCGAATTAGAGAGCCATTTTTTTTATCTCCTTGGTTGCTGCACCGTTCCCTCGTCCATTCTCTCTCTGTTCTCTCTCTTTCGCAGGAGGCTTCGCCTGCCTTCCCTGGGGAAAGATGGTACTGGGACCCCCGCAGACAAACCCCGTTAAGGCCCGGCTTCTGGCGCGTGGCTCGGGAACCGGATCGTGGCCTCGCCTCGTGCGCGCGGCGTGGTTTTTCCTTGGGGTCCAACCGGCCGCCCCCCACTTCCCCCACCCCCACCCCCCCGCAACCCGCGAACGTGCTATCCTCCACACCGGGCGGTCTTCGTTTCTCCTTTTAGCCCGTAAGAGGGACGATGATGGCCAACCGAGTCGCCTTCCCTGAGCGGCCATTCGCCGCCCTCCAAACCCTCCACACCTCCCCGCCGCCCGAGGCGACGAAGGGCCAAGGCTCCGCAGGCGCCCCCGAAGGCAAATGGGGAGGGGAAGGCCGCCGTTTTTTTTTTTTTTTTCCCCAGAAGAGCTCGCCCCCTGAGGCATGGATGTCGGCGCCCTCCCTTCAGGCCAGATCAGCGCTCCGGAGGCTCTGAGCGAAGGGGCTCGCCACCAGCTGTCCGCTCGCCTCACCCGGGAGCTCACCCTCCCAGCATGTTTCTTTCCATGAGGCCTCTCCCTGCGCCCAGAGCTTCAGTACAATGTGCAGATGGAGACTGATACAGGGTGCCTTCGCCTCTGCCCACCTGCCTTCCTCCTCTTCCTCCGCCGGCCGCGGCGGCTGGGGCTTCTTGCTGCTGCTCTGCCTGATGTCTTCGCTGACCGCCTCCAGCCATGAGCACGGGCGCGGCGTGCTGCCTCTCAAGGCCACCAACGCCTCGTCCACCTCTTCTTCTTCTTCTTCCTCCTCCTCCTCCTCCTCTTCGGCCGCCAGCGCGGGGAGACACGTGCGGAGCTACGATCACCTCCGAGGAGACGTGCGCCAGAGGAAACTCTATTGCTTCAACAAGTTCTTCCTCCGGATTGAGAAGAACGGGAACGTGAGCGGCACCAAGAGGGACAACTGCCCCTACAGTAAGTGCGGCCCTTCTCTGCCTTGACCCTGAGGTCTTCTTCCCAGGCACCCCGTACTATAACCCCCCTTCTTGGTTAAGCTCGGTTATTAAGCGACTCCTTCGGGTCATTCGCGGGAAGAGGGCAGTGAACTTCTACCTGAAGTCCAGGGAACCTTCTCCCTGCTCGGTGGGGCAGTTCTGCTCTCCAGGGCAGCGAGAGCCTGCTCCAGCGGACACCTGAAGGAGCCGCTTGGAGTGGAAGGGTGGCGGGGGGGGGGGGCAGGCTCTTTGCACATGCTCAAAAAGCTCTGCACCTTGTGCGTCTCTCTCTCGGGTATATTCCTTATTGTTTCATCTGATTGATTCTGGACAAGTTGAAGGGTGTCGCACCTATTGGTCCGAATGAAGGTAGTCGGTCCTCTTAAGGCTGCTGGGTTCCCCCCACCCCCCTCCCCCCACCACCACCCACTTCTTCTCCTCCCCCCTCCCCCTCCTGGCTCATATTCTTCCCCAGATCTAGACTTTTCCTCCTTACTTTCGGGCTGGCACCCTTGGATCTCGGATTTTCTCGAACCGCCTCGGTGGATTCACGGGCGGCAACTTCACCTTGGGAGAAGTAAAGTGGGTTGTTGTACAGAAGAGAGCCGGCAGATTGTTTGACTGAACTTAGCGTACCCAAGTTCGCATCTGGCTGTTCGGTCGCCAATCTCCGTCCACTTGGAATTTGCCACCTCCCCGGGCAGTTTTGAACACCTCGCTCCTGGCTGGGTTTGGCTGGGACGCACAACCTGCAGGGCGTCAGGTTTTAATTGCTTGGAAACCGTCATCTCCATTCACGTCGCTCCGTTTCTCTCTGCTTAGCGGGACCGTAAGGCGAGGATATGGGAGAGAGAGAGAGAGAAGGGACACACCCTTTCTCGCCGCTCCGTCTGGTACCTGCCCGCCGCGTGCGCTCCTTGCCCGAGTCCGGGAACAGGCGGCAATGCCCGCTTCCAAGCTATGGAATGCCCCGCTTCTTGGGAAAAGTTGTCCGAAAAGTTTCCTTCCACAAATCACACACACAAAAAAAAAAGGCAGAGGGAGGTAGACTGTTGTTCAGTAGATTTTAAAGGTGCAGAAGCGACGTTTAGGGAGCGCGGCGCTGTTCTTCGAATAAACCGAATCTTTTGGCAGACTTAATAAGGTGGCCGGTTTTCGAGTGAAAAAATAACCTCTTGAAGAAGAATGGGAAGGTGGTTGTTCTCCGCGTTATTTATTTATTCATCCATTCATTGTTTATTTATTTTTAACAGCGGGTTTTAAATGGTCCTTTTTTTGCCCTTAGTTAGCTGGACAGCACAGATCTCTCTCTCTCTCTCTCTCCCCCCCCCCCCGAGTGTTTCATGTATATTTTTTAGAAGGTATACTTGGNCCCCCCCCCCCCGGAGTGTTTCATGTATATTTTTTAGAAGGTATACTTGGGAGCAAAGGTAGCTTGGAGGCATTTGGCATCAGTTTTTTGCCTGGGCTAAACCGGACATTGTGTGGTTTGGAAGCATCTGACCTGGAGTTTTGTGCATTCGGTCAGGTTTTACTTCACTGCCCCTTGTCCCTGCTTAAGGATCTCAGGCTGCAACTCTGTGAGAACCTTTTAAACCTCTGTCGTTGTCAAGGATCACGCACAGCCGTCTTCCTCTTATTTGTATCTATTCAGATTTAAAGTCAAGTAGAACTGTCTTGGCCCTGGAGAGACCTTCTCTCCACTCGCCTGCACAATCTCAGCAGAAGCAACTGTTGCAAATCACAGCCGGTTTCCTTATACTTTTAAGTGACTCTATGCTGCTGAAATTAAATAAATAAATAGCATGTTGGGAAAGATAGCCTCTGCTAGACAAATGTTTGAATAAGTTTCTTTATTGCCTCTGGAGGTGGGGAAGGTCAGCTGGTGTTTCCCCTTCTGATGCCTTGGATTCCTGCTTATTCTTACCCACATCCTGCCTTTTCTCAAAAATTTCCAGTGGACAGCCTTGGAGTTTTCCTTTTTTGTAATCCTTCCAGTAACCCAGTGAGGTAAACTGGGGACAGCAGCACAGGGCAGGGCTGGCTTTAGTGTTGGCAACCTCAGACAACAGTCTGAGAGAGCTGGCACCCTTGTCCTGTGATTGACATTGCTGGGACGTCTCCTTTATTAGATGTCAAAGTTGTGTGGCCTTAAAACATTTCCTGGGCCAGGCATGCTGGCTCAGAGGTCTTAGATGCCACTGTTCAGTCTCCTGGATTTAGGAATCTGGTAGCACTTTTTAATTTTATTAAAAGCATATGCAAAAAGTTGTTAACACATCACACTTGTTAATGGGTAAGATACTTGGAACCTCTCTTACATGTCACTTGGCATAATCAACTTAGCTTCCCCCCTCCCACTTCTCAACCCAGTTTAAATTCTATATCAGACTAGAGTGAAATGAGCTGTAGATGATGAAAGCTTTTCAAAAAATGTGCTAGTTGGAGAAGGTGCTATGGTACTTCTGAATTTTTTTGCCATTGACTAGAGCTCTGCTCCTACTCTGTCAAAATGAGTTGTGGCCATCCAGGAGTCTTCTATACCCAGAATGAGAAGGATGACAGATTCCTTGGGTTGGCCCTGCCATCCTATTTATTTCAAGACAGAGGATATTTCCCCACTTGCCACCAACCTTGGTATTAATTTCTCCTGGGCAGCATTTTCTTCTGCCATCTCCATCTCTTCTCAAGCCTATGAGTTCAATTACTGTTGGTACTGTTATCAACTGTTTCTACTTTACTTTTATCTGTATTAAAATTAAATTCTCCACTCTTATTATAACACTGTCAAAAGGCTCCATCCAGGAGTATATAAAATCTCATAGGCATTGTTACTTCTTACCTTGGAAGGAAATCAGAGGACTGGCAGTGATTGGCAATGGAGTAAAGGCAGGAAAGGAAGCAGTGATGGAACAGCATATTTTATGCTGCAGATCCGTGAGGAAGGATCCTGAGATACAAATGCTGTGTTTTCTCACATTCCAAGGCCCTGCATTAGGTAGCTTTGTTTTAAACTCCTTCCTATAGAATCACCTAAAGAAAGTACCCTGGCAATTCTAGGTGGACAGAGTACATCAGTGTAACCCAAATCAGAAGTGCAGTGAAATGTAGACAGAATCATTTTGATTGACTGGCTGATGATTTGCCATCAAATTGGTGTCTTAGTGACAGACTTTCTCTGATGTGAAAGCAGAATCTTCAGAACAGAGTTTTAGAAAGGGCCATTCATGCCAGTAAGCCCAACTATCGGCTCAGTTTAAGGATCCAAATTAAAACAACCCCAACAGGTGACTGTCTGACATTTATCTGCATATATCTAGTGAAGGAGACCATAAACACTTCTCTTGGAAGCTGATTCCACTGTCAAGTTATACTTACTGTTAGAAAGTTTTCATTCAATTAAAAGTGGCTTCTGGAAATTCAGATCCATTGTTCTGGGTCCTGTATTCAAGAATGTCACGATTGATGTTCTTCAGTGCAGTATTCTCTCCGGCATTTGAAGAACACTGTCATATCCCCACCTTAGTCTCCATTGTGGTGTTCCAACACTGGAGGTTTTTAGAATAGACTCAATAGCCACTTGTCTGAAATGGTATAGGATCTACTGCTAGGTCAGGAGTTTGGACTAGAAGACCTCCAAGAACCCTTCCAAATCTGTTATTCCATTACTCCACTACTCTTTAAGATCTGGCAGATGGTACAGGATAATAAAAACTAGGCTGAAAAACAGCTTCTATCCCAGGGCGGTAACTCTATTGAATTCTACTGCATAATGCAATATTAATGCAATATCAGGGATTTTCAATTCAATGTATAGAATGTGAAGGATGTGTGTTTGTGTTTATTTTCATAGTCATAATGTACACTGAAGATATGTATTTAGTGTACATAATANATTTTCAATTCAATGTATAGAATGTGAAGGATGTGTGTTTGTGTTTATTTTCATAGTCATAATGTACACTGAAGATATGTATTTAGTGTACATAATACACTAAATATTACTGTACATTATGTACACTGAAGAAAATATTTAATTTTGTTGTATGAGGTACAATGACAATAAACTAAACTAAACTTTTTATTTCAAAGCTAAACATACCCAGCTCCTTCAATTCCATTCCATACTAACTTGAAACAGCAGGCATGATGCAAATTTGAATGACATTTATTACTGGACCTAAGTGTGGTTTCCACCCCTTTATTTGTGCTGACTTGCATACAGAATCTAATTTTTAATTTCTTTATGCCCTAAAGCTTTATGCTCAACTAGATATCCTGTGTCATTGGCTTTAGCCATTTACCATGGGCATGAGGGAATGGTCACTCATCTGGAGAATTGTCTGTGCCAAAAGCATTATTTCACAGTTTATGAAAAGACTGGTAGGAAGCAATCATAGGCCCACTTTATTTCCAAGATAGGATTGCTTCTTAGGGCTCTGCAGTACTTTAGATTTGAAAGGGAGAAGATATTTCAGAGCATATGGGTGTATGTATGCTCATATACTACTATTTGCAGTCCTTTAAATTGTTGTATGCTTTATAGAAATGATTTAGCTGCAGCATGATTCCAAAAAATGCACCTTAGGCTTAAGGAACTGGTGACAGGTGCCATGTGTCACCCAGACATACTCCACGACATCTTCTCCCCTTCAGATCTAAAGCACTGTACAGCCCAATTATTGAATTTATACGGTGTCAAACTTTTTGATACACCACAAAATAATATGATGCACACGATGATCCACCCAGGGAACCAATATGCTGATAGATGTTTTGCCTGCCACCTTTTCTTGCTCAACATGACCTTAATTAGGAGGTGGTTCTTTTAATTAAAATGATTAAATAAGAAGGTGGCATACTGCATATTTGTTTCCAAGAATACAGTAAATCAGACTTTGGAATAGATCTGTATGCTTTCTTAGAAAATGTGGAAAAAATGGAATAGACTAAGATTTTCTTGGAAATATTTTTCCTGCCCCGGATACTGAAATAAACTAGTTGTTATAGAGTCCAGAGGAGATAACACAGAACAACCTCACCTGTTTGCCTTCTGGTGAAAGGATATTTGTAAGAATGTCCACGACATGCTCTTAAGATGCCATCTCTGTCCACCTAATGAGAAAATTACCTGACCCTCAACTTCAAGGCCATCTTGAAATTATTTTGTAAATATAAATCAGAATGCAAGATAGGATTCTTAGGATTTGTTGAGGATACTAAAAATATGACCTCAGCTTGGCCTTTGTCTAATAAGATGCAATGAATTAATGGTTTCCAGATCAACCTTTTGGGTAGACAGAATGAGGCTGCTGCCTTAAGCAGAAAAATCTTGGAAATGTGGGATTAACTATACACATGTCAGTGAAATAAATTAGGGTGAGAGGTGCTCATTGATCCAACTTACTTAAAAACATCGTTGGAGAACTATGCAGTTAATTTGGGCACATATACTGTGGCAAGGCACAGTGTTACTATTTATTTCAGGAAATATTATAATAATTATTATTAGCATTTATAATCCTGCCTTTCTTCCAAGAATTTAAAGAATTTATTTGGGATTCTGTCTTCATTTTATGGGCTGTGCTGAGAGAGGTGACCAAAGTCAACCTACCAAATTGTTCCCAATCCTAACTCGGCACCTTGCAAATTGGCTCTCAACACCATAACTTGTCATTTGAATCTGGATCCCAGTATGTCTCCAAGAACAATATGAAGCTTACCATTTCTTAGAGTAAAGTTTACATGGACAAGGGGTCCCCAAACTTGGCAACTTTAAGACTAGTGGACTTCAACTCCGAGAATAGCTGGCTGGAGAATTCTAGGAGTTGAAGTCCACAAGTCTTAAAATTGCCAAGTTTGGAGCCCTCTGATATAGACAGTGAAAAAAAAAATGATCAAAATATTCCCTTGAATAAATGGAAAGATACTAAGGACAAAGGAGGCACACCGTGGGTTGGTGGGGGTGCTTGATTGACTAGTGCAGTGCGAGTATCAAGGGCCTGGGAAAGACATACCATAGCAACTTGCAACCTTCCCTGCTGGCTTCTGCATTGACATTCTAGGGAAGCCAACAGGAAAGATTGCAAATGGCAATGACTTGAACTAGTTGAAAATGCAAACTATATGCCAAGCATTGCAATCATGTGATCACGCGTGCTATTGTTGGAAGCTGTGATTCCCCTGTCTTCTAGGAAAACATTAGAAGAAAGGAAGAGGTGAAAACACAACCAGGGTCAGCTCCATCAGCCCCCACCCTTTGTCAAGTAGGGGTATTAAAATAGCTGGAGCCAGCTTTCTTTTCACAACAAAGGAAGGAGAACATTGCAGGCATGAGATACAGAGGAAAAACCCTACAAACTAGCTAAGATCTTTTCCCATAGAAATCAAATAGATGGCAAGCTATAAAAACTTGTGAAAAGCAAACCCAAAGGCATAACAGGAAACTCAGGATATTGCAACCTAATGCAACAAGCAGCTACAAAGTGAACAAACAGCTACTATAAAACAATTACTCCTACCAAGATCCCAGGAAGAGATCCCAATATCAAAGGACAGGAACTCATCACACACACACAAATCAGACTTCAGGGGTTCACACTTACAAAATCAAAGGATCTGAAGGGTATAAAAAAGGGTTTCTCTACTCACAAGATCAGATTAATCCGAGGAATGCTGTGAGATTTCTTACCTGCCTTCCTATTAATAAACTGATTCTGACTTTCAACGCAGCTGACCAAATTATTTTGCATTTCTCCCAGCTGGCATATTTGAATCCACAAAAGGAAAGAACTTTGCCTGTTACAAAAGGGCAAGGGTTTCTTTTTCCTTTCCTCACTATGACAGCTATAACACCAAGGACCAGTCATAATCATTCATTCAGTGCCTTCGTAACTTCGGTTTCTGAATTCACAGGCCAAAAACCATCTGTTGGCACATACTGAACATTATTCAGAAAAGCTCTTTTTAGTTGCTTAAGACTTTTCGAATTAAAAAGTTACTTCTATCTTCTTGTTCTAGACAGCTTAGTAGCTTGAGATAATGCTATGGATTAATGTATTTGGACATATTTATCCAGAAGCAAGTTAATTTTGATTACAAGAAGCCATATTGTCCAGTAGTATCTGTTTAAATTGTGTTTCCCTGTTGATCAATCAATCTCAAGTGCAACAAGTTGTCAGAGGTGCAGTGTGTGGACTTTAAGATGTACATCACTTCAAGTCCCTGTTCAGCTATTGAACTCACTGGATGACTTTATATCAATGATTATATCAGTCTGGATCACTAAGTTAAGAGATTGTTAACTTTAAAGGCAATGACTATATAAGTGCTAATAAAATTGAAGTAAGGGGGGAGGGAATACTCAATGAAAGATTAGTAGACATATTTTTTCTATTTAGTGTCTCAGAAAAAATCGCCCCAGTCCCATTGGGCTTCTGCCACTCAGGCTTATGATAAACGTGGTATTGGACCATAAGTCTCACTGTGGGTGCTCTCTGAGATTGGTTATTACCTTGCAGATGTTTCATTACCCAAACTCAGTAACATTATCATAGTGAATATCACTAGCATTGATGATGTTGCATAGTTTGGTAATGAAACATCTGCAGGAAAAATCTGTAGAGATTCTCAGTCATCCAGGTCATGGTTGTCCCAAAGGTGGTTTTTTTCAGGAGGCAACTGGACTTTCTTGTTGTTGTTGTTTTTTTAAAGACGTTTCTCATCCAAGAAGTTTCTTCACCTCTGACAGGATAGTGGGGAATGGAAGGATTTATATTCCTTGAAGACATATGGTTATTTGCATCCTTTTAGAGGGTCGTTGAAGCACTTGGAGGTTTATCTATGTGCTCTAGGTCACCTGAGTAGTGCTCCTAGTTCCCATGGTCTGACATTTTTTTTCTCTGGAAATCCATTCCTACTCCGGCACCATTTAAAGGGTGTTTGTCCCAAATTGTATAGCTCAAAGTCTGTAGAGATTCTCAGTCATCCTTGATGGTTGACCAGTGGAATATCTTCAAAGAAGTGAAATGTCTTCAAAGAAAAAACAAGAAAGTCCAGTTGCCTCCTGAAAAAGCACCTTTGGGATGATCTGAAAGAAACAACCAAGCTCAGAGAGAGTCAATGAGAACTGTGTACTCATTTCAACCCTGAGCTACAAATATTCTTCTTTATTGGTACAGTTGTTCCAGCCAGCATGATACAAGAGGGACAAATACTAGTTTAAGCCAACAGAGAAGGAGGGAAAAAGACTTAGGATCAATAGGAAATATAACCCAGACCCTGCTAATTAAGGTAGCTTCAACAAGATTCATTTTCAGAACAGGTTTAATATATACTTTACAAGCCCCAAATAAAGGTTTACTTTGGCAGATGTTTTCCAGTGTGATTGCACAGAGCTATTACCTCAGCCTTTTCCCAACCTTAGAATAATTGGAAAGTGGGATGAATTATGGTGGTTCTGTCAAAAGTCTGGGATGGCTTACATAATTTAGTGTTGCTGGAGTATATCTGTCACTTGAAATGTGTAGGATGGCTTGAGTTTTGTTTTATTTTCTTTAACACTAAAGCTTTACCTTGAAACTTGACCACTTGGCTCTCCTTCTTACCTCAATGGTACAGCTGCGGAAGTCTTCCTTCACTGCTAACATATGTCAAGTAAATAGTCAAGAGTAAGTAAGCACTGCAGCTTCAATTTAGGGGATTGTTCAAGAAATATCTAAAGATTGCCTGGAGAAGGAGCAGAGGGAGAAGGACAAGGAGGAGAAGGAGAAGGAACATAGATATCTAGATTCTGGGAAGTTTTCAGTATGTTTCTACTCATGTTTGTTCTGAAATAAACTTACTGGCTGTACTTTCAAATCAATTTATAAAGAATTGCCAGTTGTATGGATCTACAAAAGGAGAATGTTGAGACCTTTGGTATCTTTTGGGATTATATACTGATCTTTCAGGTGAGTGGTATTATGAGCTGTGGTGGCACAGTGGTTAGAATGCAATACTGCAGGCTACTTCTGCAGACTGCAGATTGCCAGCAGTTCAAGCAGGGCTGGGCCTCAAAAATTTTAGCAAAGGGTTCTCTACCCGGTTGCTGGGTGGGCATGGCCTGGTTGGCCTCCTGCATTATGGTTGGGGGGGCGTTTTTGCCCTTTCTGGGATCCGGAGGTTTTCCCCAAGCCTCCAGAAGGGCGAAAACAGTCTCCCCGGGCTCTGGAGGCTCTCTGGAAGCCAGGTATAGGCTTCCAAACTTCCGGCTTTACCAAACTTCTGGGAGGCCCATTTTTTGGCACTCCCTGCACTTATATGCATCCAAAATGGGCCGTGTGAGGACTCCTGGGAGGGAGTAGATGAGGTGGGCAGGGACAGCCAGCAGTGGGATTTGGGGTTCCCAAACTGCACAGAATCTTAGCTAGGGGCTCTCCCGAACCCCTGCGAACCCCCAGCAGCCCACTCCTGAGTTCAAGTCTCACTGGTTCCAAGTTGACTCAGCCTTTCATCCTTCCGAGGTCGGTAAAATGAGGACCCTGATTGTTGGGGGCAATATGCTGAGTCTGTAAACTGCTTAAAGGAGGCTGTAAAACACTGTGAAGCGGTATATAAGTCTAAGTACTATTGCTACTGCAAAGGGTTTATTAGCCCTCACTTTGCCCCTGTAACCCCGTCTAACTGCTGCTGTAAGTTAATTAACAACTTGGTTACAACATAATTATTAAGGACTGCAATGTTTGGTTAACAAAAAATGCTCAAGAAAAATGTTCAAGAAAAGAAATATAGAATATTTGCAAGTGAAAAGTCTTAACAGCTACCATATTGGGGGAGAATAATTTGGAACAGAGAAACATAAAAAGTGAAGTGCCTAATCTTTTTCTTTTTCTGTGGCATATACAATATCCATCTTTAAGCCAAACTTAAGGTGCTTTAGTGGTTCAAATCATTCCTTCCTGATTTTTTTTTTTTTTTGCATCAGTAGAAGACATCGATAGATTTNTTTTTTTTTTTTTTTGCATCAGTAGAAGACATCGATAGATTTAATTTAGTCATATTTAATTTGTATTTTAATTTGTTTAAATTGAGTTCAAATTTGTGAGTTTAATTTCTTTACATGTGAAAGCAACTTCTTAGCTGGAGGTATGATAGTTATACTTCAGATCTTTCTCCATTTCCCCCCAAATACCATTGTTTCTTCTTCTTTGTTGAAGTGCCTCTTCCTGTTTACCAGACACATTCATTTCCAGAGAATTTGGATAGTACCCACCGAGCTGAAATGTGGTTGGCTAGTTTGTAAATAGAGCAAGGGCTGAACCCAGCCAATGTGGTGATGATTCAGGGTGTTGAACACCCCTCTCCCGACAGTTTGATTAATTCAAGGAATCATAAGTTAGAATGATACTTTATAGCGCGTAGTTTTATATTCTGCCTTTAGTACTGCTTCAGACAAATACTTCCCTGTTGCTGCACAATTTAATATCTTTGTTCAATAATAAAGATATTTTTCAAGGAAGTTCTTGGCCATGCTGATTTCACTGGAAATTTTGAACAGCTTTTTGTTGCAGTTGAGATAACTGCTATGAAAGAAATAATATTTCATAGAATCTCCAGTTTCTGGGTTGAAATTGATCAAATAATGATATATAGCTAAGATGTGTCTGAGGAGATGTTCAATGGTATCATAGGATCCGATTGTGAGACATTTTCTCTTGATTCTTTGCTTTACTTATTGTATTACCATTAAGAAACGTCTGAAGAGAGCTGTAATTAGCAAGGCTGATTTTGATCATACTAGATACTGGTTTGGGGGATTTAAAGAATTGAATTATAAATCAATCTGTAATTTACTTGATTAAAATACTGATGTAAGAAGCCCAACTGAGTTTTCTATATCAGAGCTGTGTTCTATTCCTTGGGCACATTGCCAATATTGTACACTTCAATGACCCAGAAGTATATCACTTAAAGTTGACTAAGTAGGTACTGTCTGATGGACAAATTTAAATGTAACCCAAGAGCAATAAAAGCACTGCTTATCTCAACATCTCTTCAAAACAGCATTTTATTATTACAGTATGCCTTCAGATTAGATTATTTATATACGGTCATGTTTAATCATATATAAAGGCAACCTGATGGTTTGAATGATGGTCAATTAAAATCAATGGAATAATGGAATAAGTAAATAAATAAAATCAATGGAATAAGTTACTGGTGGTAAAAGAGTCACTGGTTCTATAAGTGTCTATTAACACTAAATCTGAATACTACCCATCAATTTAGAAATATATTTTAGAATTTAGTTGTCTCAGTATAGAAGATTTTTATTATACTAAATACATTCTCATTGAAGTCTGCATTGTTCCTGGATTTATAACCAGCAATTTTTGACTATGGATATTTGGGATTTATGAACACAGAAAGGATTTCACTATGTCGTATCTACATGACAATCTCTTGTTATTTTCTGTTACATTCCCATAGGATAGATGCTCCACACACATCACCAGAATTATTATAAATCTATTAAAATAGAATTATAAGGAGCCTTTGTCTTCATAAATTTGATTTATAACCACCTGCTAAAAATGGCAAAGAAAACATTTGGCAAAAATTACCTTGGCAACCTAAAAAGAATATGACACAACAGCCAAAGAAGCTTAGTTGTCCTACAGTATTTCAACAGATTTAAGCTTATGGTCCCTTACCTATATTATAAATTCATCTTTGATGGGAATTAGGCCCCAATAAGCAATTCCAAAATGTATGCTTGGCCTAGAGAAAAACAGCAATTTTTCATACATTTTTTTGAAAGTTAGTCCCATTCAATTATGTGGAACTTTCTCCTGAGGTAAGATGCATAGATTCAAGCAACATCTTTGGGGAATAAAATAGAGCAGCATTTACCAAATATTTCTACTGATCCCTTAAAAGAGCTGAGCAACATTTTTCATGAAGAATAAATGCAATTCTTTTAAAATAATAAATGTATTTCAAACTTCAAGAACAAATACAGTGGCGTAAAGGATATTTCACATGAAACATCCTTTTCATTCATTTCTAAAATTGCCAGTTACATCTGGCATATATGTGTTTATCCAATGCTGGTTTGCTGTAATTTTGTACATTTAAAAATAAGCAAATACTTACTTTTGTCTGAAGTAAGCTGCCTGGGATGAATAGGAAAGTTGGAGGAATCAAAAGATAGATGTTGAGATGCTATTGAAAGTTGTCCCTAAAACAAAAAAGATACCAACAAAGAGAACCTGATACAAAAAATACTGGACTGTGTTAAGATGGATAAACTCCCAGCGGAATTAAAAGGCAAGAACGAATCGGAATATTATGTGGTTTGGGATAAATGGGTAAAACCCAGAAATAAAAATTAATGCATAGTAATAAATGTAAACATATGTATTACTAATGACACAATACTGTTAACAATGTAAATAGAGATATGGAATTTAAAAAATAAATAAATAATAATTTTTAAAAAAGAAAGTTTTATGGTTGAATTTAAGATTGAATCCTTCAGTCTTCTTCCAATTTTGTGGCTGGTTTTGCAAAATAAGGATTTGATCAGGACTGCTATATTTGACTATCAAGAGGGTTGGCTATCTCAAGCATATTAATTAGCTAAATCTAATAATGATCTTCATATCTCAATAGTTCATGACCAATATCAACTATGTGGTGCAATGGTTAGAATGCAGTATTCCAGGCTAAGTCTGCCCATTGCCTTGAGTCCATTCAGTCCTGAAGGGCTCCAGGTTGACTCATCCTACAGAGGTCAGTAAAATGACCCAGATTGTTGGGGACAATATGCTGACATTACAAAATGCCCCTAAGTACTGTAAAGCACTCTGAAGTGGTATATAAGTTTAAGTGCTGTTGCTATTATTAAGACATTCATGTCTTATATTGAACTTTAAATAAAAATATTTCTTTCTGGCTTTGTCACCTGTTTAGATGTAAATATCGGTGAGTGAGAAATTTTGGGTCCATATATATATGAGCCTGCCCTGATATGTTCTTTTAGCTTACAAATAAATATATCAGTAATGTAAAACAACCTTTGGTGTTCCTCAAGTCTATTTGCTGGGGGACTAACTATAAGTAGTAATACCTTTGAAGCAATCAATTTAATGAATTGCTGTCAGCTGCTACCTAGAAATATGAGAATTAACATTGGATTAGATTTCATGGAGTTCAAATAAATGCTTCAATTAATACTGCATTTGTTGAAGGTGTCATTTGATATAGTCTGTTGATATCCTAGTTTGTCTCCTGTCTGTTCTCTTTTGATGCATTTTTACAGCATTTGTGTCAATGTGAAAGCTGCAGGTATTTTGTGATTAGCAATATACAAAAGTATTACCCCAAAATAACTAAAGTTCCTTTTATAGACATGGTGAGAAGCATAAATGATTGTACAGTCAGTCTATACCTAGTATTAAGTTCCACACTTCAGCATGCCTAGATAGGGTCATGTTCTGTATTGTTTACCCAAAAATTTGATGCATAGATCTCAGTAATTTGATTCCTATTTAGTGGCAAAAATATTGTCCATCTTTCTATTCTCTGTCCAAAGTTACAACTATATGACCCATTTTTTTAATTTAATAAGATCAGAATGGTTGTTACTGGAGCATGTACATTTATGCTTATTCCACAAAAAAATTGTTCATTTTATTTCTATTTAGATTTCTACCACAAATCTTTTTTGAAGAATCCTATTCCATATATTACATGTAATTTGAAGAATAGGTGAGCGGAGAATATAAACCATATCTCATAAATCAGCTCCTTCTCCTATGATGGAATGGCTTGGTTAATTTCATATGGTCCTGATTTTTACTGAGATGTGATTGAGAAAATATGGGAACATTTATAATGTGTCATGTGTCACTTATTTAAAGTGGCTTTATAGCCATTTTTCGCTTTTCAATTGGGTTACCAGCATTCTTCCTTTGAACATTCTGTTCTAATTGTAGTTATAAATCACTGAAGATACAGAGTGGTTTCCCTTGTAAGGTGGACAACTGGACAGTGCCTTTTGCTGCTCCAGACATGTGCTGCAAATTCTGTTATTGCCTGTTAAGAGACATGGTGTCAGAAAGACCATTGCCTTTTCTTTATTTGGTCATCCTTCATAAGTCCTCTCTCTTATTCATGGTCTTATAACAAATGAATAGAGGCATAGTTGTATGTAAAGAATCTGCTGCAATAGGAACTTTATGTACCCAAATTGGTTGAATTAGACTCAGAGGGGAAATAAGATGTACATTCAGGTAACATTTAAAGAAAACCTCTCTGGAAGAAAGTAATGGTCTCCCTCATGCATTTGTAGGTCATGACCCACTCATCCAACAAACGCATTCAAAGAATTCCCCTTATGTCATTGATTTCTGATCTTTTCCTTTCCTGCCCGGTACCCACAGGTCTCTGCTCCTTATCTGGATGGGGAAGTGAAGGTCTGGAAACATTCTAAATTAGGAAAAGGGGTAGGAGGAGGATTTTATTTTTTGAGAGTCCAAAGTGGAAAAGATGAAGAGGGAGAAAAGGCTGTACAAAGAAAGACCTGTACAATTAGGTTGATTCTACTTTAAGAAAAAAAATTTTTGAAGGATTGTTTATCCAGCCTATAAATTTCCTCTGGTTTTTAAAAAACTAATATAACAAAAATATCATTAGGGGTTTTACTTTACTGAATTGATAATCTTTTCCATATTTTTTCTTATTTTTAAGTGCCAAGGTACTTAACATACTTAAGTATGTTAGAATGCAACAACTTATTTTATTAAGAGTGATATATTTTCATAGTAACACTAAAATATTACAATTTCTTAGTTATTAAATTGGATGAGCAGAGGCATTTTATGTAATGCTACCGAAGTGACCATAAATGTTTATATCCCTTAAAAAAGTATAAACTTTAGTCAGAATATCATTGAGGTTCTACAAATAATCCTCAATTTATGGCCACAGCTGAGACCAGAATTTCTGTCACTAAGTGATGTGATGTGTAGAGTTGCATCCAATTTTAAAACCTTTTTTGCCATTGTTGTTCAGTGAAATAATGCAGTAGTTAAGAGGCGGTATTCAGCAAGTTCTGATGAATTCTGATGAACAGGTTCTGATTAGTTCTGGAGAACCAGTAGTGGAAATTTTGAGTAGTACAGAGAACCCGCAAATACCACCTCTGACTGGCCCGGCCCCACCTATTCTCTGTTTCCTGAGTCCCAGCTGATTGGCGGGGTCTTTTCCTCCATGCTGCATTGAGAGCCCATGATGGGCTGACTCCTTCCTATGACATCATTTAGCTGAGACTGTACTAAGATATAAAAGCCAGCCCTGGGGAGAGACTCCAGCTTTTGACTCAGCTCCTTTCAGTCAGTAGCTGTGTCTCTGAAAGCATCCTGTTAGATAGCACTCACCAGAGATCTCCAGTACTTTTTCCTTGCTTCAAGCAGCTCCCAGGGATCTGGGCAGCTGCTCTTCTAGGAGAGCAGGGCTCTCTCTCGTGCAACATTGGGAGCAGCTTTACCAGAATTCTGTGCAGGCAATCTGGGCAGCGTCTGTAGACCTCCCCCACACCTGCAGTTTTGAGTGATTGCAAAAACGATTGGCAAACTGATAAGAGTGCAAGCCAGCTGATCATATGGCCATCGGCTGTGTTTTTCCCTTGCTGACTTCGCTCGGGGCTCTGTATAGCCGAAGGAGCGATTCTTCGATCTCGGAGACTGTTTCCCGTAGTCAGTGGCCATCTTGGATTGAAGCCTTCCACCATGAAGTGAGTGGCCATTTTGTAAGTCTGGGGGCCATTTTATACCCGAAAGGACTTAATAAAAACATTTTCTAAACAGTTTCTTTCCAACGCAAGAGCCTTTATTCTACAAATGGAGCAAGATAAGGCTCAGGCAGAGCTTTCCTCCAGTGGAACAGTTCTCTTAAGCCCAATAAGAGAAAAAGATGTAGGCAACGCACCTAATCAGTCCAGAGGGAGGTGGCTGCAAAAATCAGAGCTAAGGCTCTAGCCCCTAAGAAGGGCAGAGAAGCGCAGATATACAGCTCTGGAGAGGCAGTTCAACAGAACTATTCAACAGAAGGGAGTGCAATTACAGCAGGTTTCAGGTGATATTTGTGGCCCTAGCCAAGCCCTCCCAAGGGAGGAGAAGTTATCTTGAGCCTTTTGCATCCTCCATCCTGGTCTCCTGGGGCTCTTGCAAGTACAATAGGATCCTCAGGATCTAAGCAGATTTGGGCTTTATTTCCAACAGGCTTCTGGGTCCTATGCTCTCCCCCTGCTCCAGGCCTTGAACCTCTTCTCAATCTAGGCTGAAAGGCACCTTCATTCCCACAGCAGCGGGCTTCAGCCTCTACCTTTGAGCATAGACCAGGGGATATACAAGATGGTTGTCTCATTGGCCATTAGGCAGGGATTGGCTGAAGGCTTCAAGCAAATTATTCGACCTCTGGAAAGGGTTCAAGCCCTCCTCCCTTTTCAATTCTAAAAGTTCCTTGCCTCAACACCCTGATTTACACAGGCCTAGGACCTCAAGGTCCATTTTTCTCTACCAGAATTGGAGGAGGTTGATAAGGAAGGAAGGCTTCACCATCTGAACAATTACTCTTCTCATTCCGAGTGTGAAGAGGCTGAGATTTTTGACCAAAATCTTTCAGAGGAAGAGGATTCTTGCCCAGTGCAGTCATCCTCTTCATTGGTCTTCAAACATCCTCTCTTCAGGGCCATTACTCAGCAAGGCTTTGGTCACTGCCAAGTGTGTCCCCGAGGGAAGTGGCTCCCAAACCACAAGGAAATCCCTCTAAGCCAGGAACTTACTCTTCCCAAGCATGTAGTGCATGCAGAGGTTTTTGCCTTCTCCCATTTTGTTCCTGGACATGGTCAAGGATAGTGCACTTCCCCTTTGCAGTCCTCACCCATCTTCTCTGGGAAAAGCGTTTCTACAATGTCAGCACAGCTCGGACAATGCCCTGGAAGATATCCTGAATCCGGGTGATAAACGTTCCAAATAGACCTCCAAGCGCAATCAGCAGGCTGCTGCATGGGGCTGTTCGGCTTCAAACGGCAGCATCCTTTTTCACGAGGGCATCCATACAGTGCTGCGCCAACTCCAGAATAGATTGCCTTCTGACCTGGTCTCACCAAGACCTTAATAAGATTATTGCAGTGGCGGAATTCACTGCGGATGCCATTCTCAATTCCACCAAATTTGCATCCAAGGCCATGGCATCTTCAGTAGCAACAAGAAGACTTTTATGGCTCCAAAATTGCAGACGGAGTCACGCTTGAAAATGGAAGCTGGCTTGAGTGCCATCACACGGTGATAAGCTTTTTTGACGATGCTTTGGAACCTTATCTCATCGAAACCAGAGATAAATGTAAATTTCTCTCTTCCTCTGGGAAAGAAAGCCGACTGTTTCCTTATTGCCCTCCTGCCTTCGAGGCAGAGCATCATCTCACTTCCCCCGCGCTCTCAGAGGCTGTACTCCCAACACCAAGACCAGCGTGCAGAAATATCTGGCAGGCAAACAACCTTCTCCTGGTAAATGGCCCTTTCGGGGAGGAGGAGGTCGTTCTTTCCGTCGCTCATTCTCACCACCATCAGAGGTCACCTAGCCTTCTTTGCCTCCAAATGGAGAAAGTCAATGATGGACGCCTGGGTGCTCAGCACTATTAGCTCAGGGTTACAACTGGACTTCCTAACTCCCAGAAAATTTTTTGATCTGTCCTGTCTCTTGGACATTTCAAGGCAAGCCCATCATGATCAGGCCATCGCACCTTCTTGAAATCAGGGCTATTCAACCTGTTCCCCCTTTCAATGGGGACGTGGGCTTTACTCTCGCCTTTTTCATCATTCCCAAAACCTCGGGGGTGTGGCGCAGCCATCCTTGATCTAAAATTTCTCAACCAATTTGTAAAAATACAGGCGATTTAAAATGCAGACTCTGCATTCTATTTTAGAGAGCGTTTTGGAGAGGGCGACCTCCCTCTTCCATTGATCTCACGAGGTTTTACCTCCACATCCCCAATTTGGCCTCATTCATCGCCAGTTTCTCCATTTCTGTTTATCAGAATACCCATTACCAGTATCGGAGCACTTCCTCGGCCTCTCATCAGCTCAAGGGTCTTACACAAAGGTTTCTGGCAGCATTGATGGCATCTCTTGCATTTCTGTTCCAGTGATTGATTCCAATGCTACTTGGACGACATTTTGATTCTGTCCTCTTCCATCCATGCGGCCCATCGGGATCTGCAAATTACCCTGTCATATCTCCAGAGCCGCTGATAGTGGGGTGGTGAAGGAATGGAGATTTTGCAGTAACCTTCCCCCAGGAATGGGGTGGGAATAGAGATTTTTGCAGTGTCCTTCCCCTGCCACGCCCATCAAGCCATGCCATGTCCACCAAGCCACGCCCATAGAACTGACAGTAAAAATGTTTGGATCCCACCACTGAATCACATGGTTGTTAAATGAATCCAGCTTCCCCTACTGGCTTCATTTGTTGGAATCTGGCTGGGAAGATTGCAAATGGCAATCCCATCACCCCAGGAGATTGCAACCATCATAAATGCATGCAGGTTGCCAAGGCAACAAATTTGGATCATGTGGCGATGCTGCAAAAGTCATGTGAGATTCAGTCACTCTTTTCAGTGCCATTGTAACTTTGAATGGTTATTAAACAAATTGGTGTAGTAAGTCTATCTGTATTTCAGGGGTTTTAAAACATATTCAGGCCATCGAACCTAACAGGTTTTTTTTTTTTTTTAAATCNCCATCGAACCTAACAGGTTTTTTTTTTTTTTTAAATCCTGTCCTCTGATCAAGAGGCAAAACTTTACTGAGAAAAAAAAATGGCTGCATTGCAGTAAACTTTTTAATGCCCCTTTAATGTCTTTAATTAGACTCTGTTCTACTTGAATGAGCTTAAAAAGGTGGTTTACATGTGATTCCAGAATATTATAAGGAGAGGGAAGTAAATATGTATTCAAATGACTATAGCACTGAAAGATATAACACTTTAATTGACAGAGTGATATAATTTACAAAATGGGTATTTGTTCATACTTGCATATAGTGCAAATAATACATGTATTGTAGATTTTATTGGGGAAGTAAAGTGATTGACTAATTAATTAACCCTCAGCTTAATTTCAAAAACCTTGTACCAGCCATTTCAGATGAGTGCCAAGTAGACAACTGCACTTGCAGTTTCTTCCAACAAATTTTCTTTCTTCCTTCTTTCTTTCTTTCTTTCTTTCTTTCTTTCTTTCTTTCTTTCTTTCTTTCTTATGATGAAAAAGAATTTCCTCTTCAAAAGAGTTGAGAAATTTAGATTCTTATGATGTGGAGTTCTTGCACTTATTTCATTGTAATATAGACATCCCATTGCGAATGTCTATAATTTCATTGTATAAATATTTCTCTCGCAGACTCCCTGACTTCCTGTTTTGAGCTTCCCCAAAGATGGACCGCTAACCACGATTGTGCGTGGCTTTGGTTCATGCTTCGGCATCAGAGAGCTTCATTCCTTTGGATTCGGGGCAGAAGCTACTTCATAGGGGTGGCAGAGGAAGAGTAGACCATCAGCTGGGTAGAGGGGAGTCGCAAATCCCCTCCCTGGCTTGGCAATTACTCCCTCCCGAAGACACCTGAAGCGGTGGTCTAAAATGGCCACCCTGAAGGGGAACATTAGACTGGAATAAGATTGTGCAGGAGAGAGAGAAAGAAGCAAACAACAGGAGGAACAGGACAATATAATCAAATGGAAAATACCCCCAGGATTAACATTTCAAAGAATCTTTAAGAAAGGATCTAAGCAGCGAAGAGAAAGAGAAAAAAAAAAGTGTGAATTGCTTTTGATAGCATCCGGGCTTCGAAACCACAAAAAATAGAAGCTGGAGAAGGAACTATATCATCAACTTGGATAAGTATACTTTGATTTTATATTGGCACTAATAAAGCTGAACTATAGACTGTTCAAGAGGAAATTTAATATCAGTTGGATTTGATCTTTTTCTTGTTGGAAAATTGTGGTTTAAAAAGCTCTGAATAATTGAGAAGAAAAAAGAAAAAAGGGGGTGAAGACTTAGCATAATAAAGGTGCCATTTCAGTTAAACTCAACTTGTTTTTCTTTAAAAAAAACTCTTGTTTCTTGAAATTTCATGGAAATTGATACAATAAGGCAAAAACTTTGAAAAATTGAAACATTATAACAAAGAAAGAATTAGGAAGATTCTGCCTTTGGATTAGTTGCTGATTCTGACATGAATATGGCACTTGGGCTACGCGAGACATAAACTTGAGAGGAACACAAAGATCTGACTGTTGGCAATCAACTTAAAGATACTATTCTGGATTAAATTGCGAATTAGAAAGTTGTAAAATGGCAATTTCTCTTCTGCATTAAAAATGGAAGCTCAGAAAAATGAATAGAAACGCTACTAGGAATGGAGGTGACAATCACATGGGTTATATAGTATATACAATTTATTGAAATGGTGACACAGCAGAATAATCGAACAAATGACAAAAGACAGAAGAGGAGGTGGAGCAAATCACAAGAAGAAGCCATATCTTTAGTGATCATCGAGAACAAAAACTCTGAAAGAAAGGAAGAAAAGAGTTGAAATAAATACAGGACCGATTTAGAAATTAAATTAAAAAGGGGAATATCGAAAATTCAAAAAGGGAAAAAGAGGTCTGCAGAAATTCAAATGGAAGCTATAAATAGAGAGAGCGGATAAAAACTGGAGTGAAAGAAAAAGGGAAAGAAGGGACGAGAAAACAGGAATTTGGAAACAAAGAAATATGGGAATTGTAAAAAAAATGTGAAATTGGACACAAAGATAATGGATGCATCAATTTTAATATAAGAAAGGGATTCTGCAAGGTATTGAGGGGTAATATAAATAAATTTATAGTTACTAAAATAGGGATCATATAGACTGACAAGATGGAAAAACAGAATTGTTATTTTTTGGATAATGGAATTAATGCTTCTTCTCTTTATTAGAAGGATAATTGTAAGCAAATAATCGGTAATAAGTAATATTAGGAAACATACTGATTCATTATTTAAAGATTGGAATGTTGGCTTTTTTTTTGGGTTTAAATTATGACATGAATAATTAATGGAATTATGTGTATTAAATATATGGAAATAAATGAAATGATATAGGAGGAGAGCTGAAAGGAATTTAATTCAGGGTTTAGGATTGTTTAAATGTTTTGAATGAGTAGATTAATAAGTCCTTTTTGGGGGGAGGGAAATTTAAATGAAAATTTAAAAGGAGAATCATGCAGAATCTGATTTATATATGCTATGGGTGTTTAAAGGGGTTAAGTTTAATGTTTTAGGTAATAATGTTAAATGTTTTAACAATATTTAAAAGGAGTGAAAAAATGAATTTACAACTTAGGGTGGCGCACCATTATATTGAGATTTCAAGGGGGAAACCAATTTATAAGAAGAGTAATCTTTTTTTAAATTAGAATTTAAGAATGAAATATTACAAATATGACAGTTAAAACGTACTCAATGTATGAGAGAAAGTTGAGATGAACTAAGTGACTGTAAATATAAGAGATGATACTAATTAGATTGAGATAATAATCAATAAAATAGAAATGTATAAAAGCACTGTTAAGATAAGGAATTGGATATAAAAATTGAATATGTAATCATGGTCATATTTGTATGTATATGTGAAACCTATAATCATGCTGTTCACTAAAAAGAGACGTTAAAATATGGAAAACTGAATAAAACTTGTTTAAAAAAAATATTTCTCTAGCAGACTCCCTAACTTCTCACACTTATCTTTAAATCCCAAGGAAATTCCTTCCCTGGGTTTTTTTTTCTAGTATTGTTACTACCACCTGTTGCTTTTTAATGAAAAAAATCTTCTTTCCCTAGAGAAATTCAATCAAATTGTCCACCCAATTTCTCTGCCCTAATCCAATGAAGACTTTTCAAATGTAGTTCATATCCAGCTCTAGTTTCTTTTTAGCAAGAGCAATTTTACATTAACCAATAGCATTCTGGAGAGGTGGATCAGGTTCAAAATAGGCAAGATGGCAACTATTTTATGATTCACAATCCTCCCCTGTTGTAAGCATTTCAAAATAAACAATACATACAAAGAGCTGGCACTCAGATAAACTATGCTGCAGCTACCATTTTGCTTATTTGACTTTCCCCATTCCAGATCCAATTAGCAATGTGAGAAAGAGAGAGGAATGAGAGAAAAACAGAGAAAAAAAGAAGGGTTTGAGGGAGAGAGAGAGAGGGAGGGAGGGAGAGAGACAGAGACAGAGAGAGAAGGAGAGGGAGAAAGGGGGAGGGAGAGGGAGAGAGAGAGAGAATTGCATTTTTCTATCTTCACTACCAGCCAAATGCTCCCAAGGGAATGTGACCTCCAGACATAAATAGTCTCTCCCCCCCTCCACTTGTTTTAAATGGATTAGGAACTTGGTCTTAGCTTTATAAATCAAATATAATTCAATAAGTGTGTATGTACTGCAGATAGAATGGGAATTCCCATGTCTGCATTTTATTCTCTAGTGGTGTCCGCAACAGAGGAAAAAGGTTCTGTTTAATTGACCCCAATACACAGCAGATTTCCAGAAATTTTACACCTCTAAGCCTAATATATACGTGTCTCAGAGCCTTGGAATTGAGCCAAGGCTGAATGCATTCAACAACTATGTTTGCTTTGCAAGCATATATTAGTGGAAAATAGCAGCCGCCTGTCTAATCAATTAGACATTTCATATCTTTGCTCTTCTGTCATTTCTCCTTCCATTTTTCAGCATGATTGTCCATCCTATCCCATCCCATTACTGCATTTCATGAGATCATATAAATTCCCTTCGCATGACTTTGTTCCAACCATATTCCCATCAACATGGGATTAGATCCGCCTGAAATTAATCTGAGATACACCTGAGTAAATAACGCATTGGGTTAAACTGTTCATTTGTCAGGTTTTATTTTGTATTCTTCAACTGCTATCTTGACCATAATTGGGAAAAGCAGCAGTTTATAAAATAATCGAGTTCAAAAACTGCTTAAATACAGGCAGATTATTGCAGTTACATGCCCAAGCTGGAAACCACATAGAATTCATTACCAATGGCATACATGTAGTCCTTGATTTACAACCATTTGTTTAGGGACCTTTGAAGTTACAACAGCACTGAGAAAAAGTGGCTTATGACCAGTTCTCACACTTAAAATCAAAATTCAAAAGTTTAGTGACTGGCTCATATCTATGACGGTTACAGTGCCTTTGGAGTCATAATCATAATATAATTAATTTTTAATTTATTAATTTAATTTAATTAATTAAATATAATAATTAAAACATAATCATAGTCATAATCATCTTCTGATTATCAAGTCAATAGGAAAGCCAGATTCACTTTTCAATTGTCTTACCAGCTTATCAAGAGTGATTAACTTAACTGTGGCAAGAAAGGTCATAAAACAGAACAAAACTCACTTAACCACTGCCTTACTTAGTGACAGAAAGTTTTGGCTCAATTGTAAGTCAAGGACTACGTGTACTTCAGCACATCTTATATTAAAATATTAGTGCATAGCTCTTACCAGGTTTTGGAGAACTGACTGGACATATTTAGCTGCTGCTGATTTCATAAGTCACATGTACATGTTTCTAGTACACATGAACACACTGAAATAGATCTAATTAAGCCAATGGGAATTGAAATATGGTAAATTCACTGGTGAACAATTTTTATGCTGTACTGATGGTGACTTATTTGCAGAAGTGATTTAAGTGGCAGATAGATAAGATCTCCCCAATACTATTTTGCCATGCTTGTGTTGCAATCAGTGGAGGAAGCAAGCTGGGAATAAATTTATGGGACAATGATCTGGCATATGGCCAGGAAGTGACAAGCAGCCAGGAACTGTTCTGGTAGTGCCTGATAAGCCACCTTCAGTGGTGGAAGTGTAAGAGGTTTTTCATATTTTCTCTTGGGCATTCTCATGATAGCTGCTAAGCCTGCTTAATGCTGAGACCAGGTTATATTTCCCAATTGCAAACTGAACTTTGCAGGGGTCTTAGGCCTTAACTGAAAAACTTCTCGCAATGCATAGGAGCTTCTACCAACTGTTGGAACTGCTAGCAAAGGCCTGAGCTCAGTACAGACAACCTGGACAAGGCAAGCTGCCTCATTTTTATGGAATGAAGGACCTTCTCAGGACAAAGCATAGCTGCCTTGCACAAGCCTAGTGGATATAGACAACATGGATACATATAGATGTACAGCTATGTAATTCATCCATAATGCAGGATGTACATTACTACAACATCCCTAATCGATGCTGAGACATTCTAACAAAACAGACTCTTCACTTGGTGTAAAGAATAGAATAGAGTAGGAGTAATGAGTAGAGTAGAGTGGTATAGAGTAGAGTAGAGTAGAGTAGAATAGAATAGAATAGAATAGAATAGAATAGAATAGAATATTTTAGTGTGGTTGGAATTTTTACACAAGGAATTTTTCTCCGGTATAGAAGCATTCAGTGTACTTGCAAAACAACAGAAAAAATATCTATGGAGATTCTCAGTCATCCAGATTGTCCCAAAGGTGCTTTTTCTAGAGGCAACTGGACTTTCTTTGAAGACGTTTCACTGATGAGAAGAGAAACGTCTTCAAAGAAACTCCAGAAACTCCAGTTGCCTCTTGAAAAACCACCTTTGGGACAACAGAAAAAATAATATACTAAAAGTGTACAATCAGTAGAAGATCGAAATCAGAGATAATAAAAGGATAAATAATGCTGTGGCCATAGTGTATAGGGTTTTTACACTATGGATTTTACACAAGTATATTATAGCACCACTCCAAACTGCAGTTCTAATTCCTGAGAGAAGCCACTGCATCTTAACTGTTATCAACCTATTGCACAGTGTTACAATCAAGTCAGAGTGTCATTCTTTCATTCATAGTGGATAGCACTGGATAGCACTGAAGTTCTTTTTATGTATGAAGCACTGATGAGGGGTAATTTTTGAAAAAGGAAGCTTTGTTCAATGCCCCAGTGCAGTACAATTTCACTGGATGTTGATCCTGAGAAGAAGACACAGTTATAGGAGAAGCTAGGAAATGTTTTTGGTGACATTAACACTACAATTGGTAACTCTGGTTGCTGCAATGTTTATTTTAGTTTAAATTCTGTGATAAACATACATCAGAATGTAAGTTTATTTTGAACAGAAACCAGTAAATTAGCACATGGAAATGCAAGAATTGGGGTGTTTCTTTCTTCCCCTGTTCCATTAGTTGTATTTCCAATGGCTATGAACTATGCTTAATAATTCAGGGCTGAGGATAAACTGATGAAGCTAAGTGGAGAGTGCTTCAAATACATGGTGGTGGGTAAAGATTTCTGACTTTTCCTACATTTTTTGTATAGGGAATCTTTAATTTTCTACAACTGTACACTTTTTGTTCAGTAAACTACCTGGAATTCATAACAACAGATTTTGGTAATGATGGTCAGAAGCTGCAAAATTAAAAAAAATACCAAAGGGGAGCAGTTACAAAAAGTTATCAGCCTCAGTTGTCCTCAAATCCTATGTGGTATTCACTACTGATGCAAAGAAAGAGCTGGCTGTTTAGAAACATTTTGGCCATCATACCAAAAATATAACCAGGGCCCAATTTTTACACTAGGTATCCTTTCCTATTAGCATTTCAAATTTAGGGTTGCATTTCAGCAATTAGGAGCATATGCTATGAAATGACAAAGAACAATGTATAAAAAACTGTGTAGATGGAATAAAAGCAAGAATGGTTTACAAAGATAGAACAATATGGGGAGATACAGGAAAGAGTGTTGATATAAACTAGATTTAATTAAATTTGCCTTCCTTTTCTCTTATCTCCTTCCTTTGGTTTTTTTTCTCTTATTATTTCTCAATCTTCACAGCTTTGCATGGGATTGCTTCTCGCAAAGAGACAATAACATTCTGCGTTATCTATACAGTTTGTGTCTAATTTCCCAATGCTGAGAGAAAACTATATTGCTTAATTTTTCCTGTTTAGATGAGTAAATCCACAAATTCTTTCTAGTAGTATTCTATAAGTACAACTAGTGCTTTGGAACAAATTGTACCTGTTGGTACATAAAAATTACAAGTATCCCAGAGAACAGTCAGTAAAAGCAATAAGGAAAAATCGGTTCTTGGGAGAAGTAGTATTTAAAAGATTGTGTGGAATGTATGTATATGTTCTGAAAATGGAGCAGTCAATACTTTCCAATGGAAAATGTTGCTCAAACAGATCTGTCTGTAGAGTTTATGCTTTGCCTGCAGATAGCACCACAGACAAGAACCCCTATTTTATTGTTCCCTAAAACACTTTCTCTATTTCTGGAGTTTATTATTCCACTTTTATTATTTTGTTTATAAATAACTCCAGTGGAAACATATCTAATATTCCTTCCTCCTCCTGTTTTCCCCATTACAACCATTCTGTGTGGTGGGATAAGCTGTGACAGAGTGACTGACCCAAGTTACCCAGCTGGCTTTTTATGTTCTAACTAGCATATTCTTGGTCACAGCTTATTCTTATGCATAGAAATTGCTATTTTCTACTTGACAGTTCATGAATGCTAAAAAATAATATTAGTTGCTGTGCATTAGAGAAAAGTTGGTCTCTGCAAAATAGCTAGAGATAATTCTTAGACTGAAATATATATACCTTAAGACACCTTTTCAGTGCTAGTTTGACACATTCATATGTTAAAGTGTTAGATCTATATTTAAATTACAACAGAATAGAATAACTTTATTGTCACTTTCAATGTATACTAATTAAAAATGTATACTAATTGACAAACATTAAAATGAAATTTCGTTGCATACAATTATCAAAGGGTCACCATCTCCATTATATACTACATAACCATGAAAGAATAATAAATAAATACATATATACATACATACAAAATAAATTATTTATTTATTTTGAATGTTATATTTTGTATTTTATATAATATGACACAGACAAATGCATGAAAAACTGTGTAATTCATAATATATGAAAATAAGGAAAACCAGCACATGCTTTCCAATGATTCTTAATGAAGAGGTAGCCATTTTACTGGACTTTAATTAAGGAAAGAAAAAAAGAAACCAAATAAATAAATAATTCAACAAGTAAAAAAATTGTTTGAACTTTTCGATAATTAAACTCAGATATTTGAAATACTATATCTTGTCATTAATATCAGAAGGTTACATCTAGTTCTTTGTGCATTCTGAATTGTGTTGTATTTAAAAAGAAAGGCAAGTAGAAAGAGAAAACTACAGTTTATCCTGCCAAGCACAGAAGCCTGTAAGATGCCAAAGTAACTATGTTTGACATAGTCCTATCCAGTTCTGGAGCTAGGTAATGAAATTCTAGCACGGCCTGAGTGAGATTGCTTGAAAACTGGGCATCCGACAGCCTCAAATGTTTTCTTAGGCTGTTTATTATGGGAAGGTACATTGCCTGAAAGCTTACTATACAGCCTCATCTTACAACATTTTAAATCCAAGTCATGGATGACATTCAATATATTGTGAAAAAAATTGTAACTTGTGGACTGTAGACAATACACAAAATTTAGGTAAGAATTAAATATTAATATATTTAGCATAGTATAATCTAGGGATCACCTAATTTGCGGGGGGGCTATCTGATTATTGAGAGTATGCTGTAAGTCCTTGGAGAAAATGGCTGCTATGGGGAGTTTGCCTATTCACAAAATGGTTGCCCCAACAGCTATGACCAATCCAAAAATGCTGCTTTACAAAAAGGAATCCTGCATATATTTGGTTTGGAATTAGTTGGCCAGTTAAATCCAACAATGAAATAGTAATTGCACTTAGACTTATATATCGCTTCATAATGCTTTACAGCCTTCTTTAAGCTATATATTGCCCCCCAACAATCCTCATTTTACCAACCTCAGAAGGATGGAAGTCTGAGTCAGCCTTGAGATGGTGAGAATTGAACTGCCAAACTGTAAGCAGCCATTTAGTCAGCAGAAGTAACCTGCAGTACTGCATTCTCACCACTGTGCCCCCATGGCTCATCCATGATAAATTTCCCCAGAGTACTTGTTATTGTCACAGGTTAGATTTCGTTTGGGGAGGACAGTTACTCCCTTAAAGTTAATATTAGGATTTAAATATTTAAACAATTTGTGATACAATTGATCAAATGGATTTTTAATTGACTGAAAAGTTTCTGACTATTTGCAAGTATGAATATGTCATTGCATATGCGTGTGTGTAATTAATCTCTCACCAAAATAGGAGGAAGTACTTCATTTAAACATTTGATAATAAAGAACAGCTTTTCTTGACTGAGTGCCTACCAGCTGTGTTGGGAAACATGGCCTGCCGGGACTTTCAGTCCGACTCATCTGGAAGGAATCACATTGAAAAAAGTAACAGTGAAAATAGTTTTCTTTCTCAATAAATATTTTACCAATACACACATTTAGTAAGCGAATCTATCGACCTACTAAATCTCAAATCGTGGCTCATTAAAATTTATTCCATTGAGTTGCAATACCAGGGTGGATTTTGTATTAATTAATTAATTAATCAAATTAAATTAATTAAATTAATTAATTAATTTGTATTAATCCTAATCCTATCCGGAACCAAAAACCTCAAATAGACTTGGTAAAGTAAGAATGTGCAGGATACAAACAAACTCTTTTTCTGTCCCAGTACAATTTTTGATTATAGGTTTTGCATTGTTTTTAAAAGGTTTAACCCAAAGCCACATGTTGAACCTCTTATCTGAGCCAAACATGTTCCTAAAGCTATGTGTTGAAATTGTGTCTGGTTTCTCACTCTTCATTACACTAAAATATGATGATCTACTTTATGATTCAGCATGTTGTGCAAATCCATCCCTATTGTTAGCTTAATAGAGAGGAACACATTGTACAAATCCAGAATTTGTATTAATTGAGAAAAGTGTGGTCTAATAAAATATAATACATGTGTGGTACAACAGAGCCAATCTGGAGGTGGCAGTTGTAGCGGCAGATGGTTGGGATAAAGAAGTTTAGCATCGCTTCTCCAGATGCTTTCTGGTCTTCATGAAATGTTTCCGCAGTGATTATATTACCTAGTTTGGGTAATGAAATGTCTGCAGGAAAACAACCAAGTTCAGAGAGCAGCAAAGACTCCTCAATGTCTCCCAAGGTCCTCTTCTCAGAGAAAGTAGTAGATCATAGAATGGATAAAAGACCTCGACTGGCTGGGAAATTCTGGGAGTTCATTCCCAACACATCTAAAATATTCCAGGTTGGCTTGTGGATGGTCTTGCAGATTCAGAAAAAGACTTTTGCTTCTTCTCCCTCCCCATTGCAAATGTGTATCTCAAAATTTCATTTAGGATTGTAACATTCTGATATCTTTGTAAAAATTCTCTAAAGAACTGTTCTATGGACATAGCACCATATAGTAACTAATTGCCTAAATAATTTAAAATCAATGCCATTCCAATAATTATTTTCTTTCTTCCCTTTTCTCTACTTTTAACTTCCTCCCCATGTTTCAATGCTACAATCTGTACCATGTCCAAAATACTGTAATTAAATTCCTCTCTTTAAAAATAATCTTTTTTAAATATAAAGATTCATACATATTATAAAATAAAAAAAATATTAAAATTTGTCTAATTGGTTATCTTCTTTGCAATAAGTATTGGCTTCTCCTTATGCTATGAGAAAGAATGTTACAACTGTATTGTCAGAAAAATGTAAATTTTCACGGTTAACTTTGCTTGCAGTAATTCTTTGCTTAGTTATAATTTGAAACCTTCCCTTTAGGCACTTTTTAATTTTAAGTGGATACTAAAGGAATTTAAATGGACAGTAAAAAAAGTCCCATTGACTAGAGCAGGAGTGTCAAACTCAAGGCCTGCGAGACAGATCTGGCCCACTGGGTGCTTAAATCTGGCCCACTGGGCTAGCCTGGAAATAGCAAAGGACCAGCTTACAGTGCCTCTGGCAGCCAAAACAGACCATGGTGGGACCACATGAGCCCACTCCCCATGTCCAATTTTGGCCTGCAGAAGGCTGCAGGAGGCTGTCCACACAAAAAACGGGGCATGGGGGACTCACATTCCCCCTATGCTCCATTTTTGCCAGCAGTGGGCTACAGGAGGCATCTGTCTCATCTGCCCACTCTGCCCAGTCCCTGAAGAACTACAATGCTGATCCAGCCCTTGAAGAAATCCAGTTTGACACCCCTGGACTAGAGAGTCAATACTAGGGATCAGTTTAGATTTGTTAAGTGTTTTGGTTTGAAGAGTCCTTGGTCCTCCTGGCTGGATTTCACAATGTGCTTCCAATGCTAGTTGCAGGAAAAATATGGAGAATGAAGAGTAGACCTCTGTCTCCACATTGCAAGCACCCTAGGGGCCTTTGGTCGACAAATGTGAGGAAACAAAATGCTGGATTAAAATATGTCTTGATCCAGCAGTCTATTGAGGCCCTGTCACACTGGCCGATGGATGCAAAATGTTTGTAAAAAGGACACAGCGGACGAGAAAAATGTTCCATCCATTGTTTATACGCTTCCTCAAGGGGCAAAAATTTGCATAACCAGAGCGGACAACACGGAAAGGAACGGACAGGGGAGGACGTAGGGCAGATGGAAAGCGGATGCTCCATGGAAGCCTAGCGGATGGAAGCAGATGAGAGCGGATGGCACATCCGCAAGGCTTCGGGGGAGCTCAGCAAAGCAGACGCAGAACGGAAAAGAGTGGATGCAGAGTGGAACCTCGAGCGGATGAGCGGATGCACAGTGGATGCCGAGCGGATGAAGCAGATGCAGGAGCGGAAGCCCTAGCGGAAGCCTAGCGGATGCCTAGCAAGAAGCCTAGGGATGCCTAGCGGAAGCCTAGCGGATGCCTAGCAAGATGCCTAGCATTCACTGCGCATGCGGGAAGGATGCATTGCGACAGCCCACGGATATAAAGGGAAGCAGCTCGCAAGCAGGTCATCATTCAGAGGAAAGACCTGCTTCCAGACACAGCTTGCCAGCCAGCCAGCCAGCCAGCAACCCAACAACCATGGGGAAGAAACGGAAGCCTCTGCCATCTGCTGCCAGCCCTGGCAAGAGGGACAGGGCCACCCTCCCACCCCTGGCCCTGACTCTGCTTCTGCTGGGGCTTCTGCTGCCCGGGCTTGATCTTCTGGTGCTGGGGCTTCTGCTGATGCTGCTTCTGGAGTGGTGCTTCTGCTGATGCTGCTTCTGGTGGTGGTGCTTCTGCTGGTGCTACTCTGCTGGCACTGCTCCTGGTGCTGGTGCTTCTACTGGTGCTTACTCTGCTGGCCTGCTTCCTCGTCCTACTGGTCATGCTGGTGCTTACTCTGCTGGCGCTGCTCCTGGTCCTGCTGGTCCTGCTGTGCTCCTGCGTCCTGCTGGTGCTCCTGGTCCTGCTCCTGGTGCTGCTGGTGCTGCTGGTCCTGATTTTGCTGCTACTGTTGTTGCTGCTGCTGCTGGTGGTGGTGGTGGTGGAGGAGCACCCTACAACTCGAAGCCCCTCTGATGAGGGCCCATATGGCCCTGCCAAAGGGAGGAAGAGGCAGAGGCGTGACGGGAGAGGAGGCAATACAAATAGGAACATGAGGAGGAGGTGCTGGAGTGGCTGAGGGAGACCGAGTATCTATGACAGAAGGGACACAGGCTCTATCGCGACACCAAAAGGAAGCAGGCTGCTTGGAGAGAGAAGACGGAGAGCCTGGGCTACACTTCGGAGGTGCTCCTCGGCTGGTGGAAGCACATGCACACCTAGTACGGGAAGCTGCACCTCAAGAAATCTGGCCAGGCCACGGTCAAGCTGACAGACAAAGGACCTATGTGATGGCCAAGTTCAGCTTCTTGGAGGGTGAGATCCGCCAACCGAGGAGCAGCCCTCTGACAACCCTCTCTCTCAGGCAGCCTGCTGGGAGCCAGTCCTCTTCTGGCAAAGAGTCAGCTCCTGTCTCCAGGCAGGTTTCTGTGGAGCGTGCCACAGCAGAGACCCCCCCCCCGACAGCTGCACTACCCATGGCGGAGCGCGTGGAGGAACCCCTGATGCAGTGGGAGAAAGGAGACGGCACTTCCACACCAGCCGCAACCCGCATCCACCCCCAGCTCCACCTCCACAGAAAGGCAGAGAGGCAAACCGGGGGGCAGAGCCACTGTCCTGCGGAGATAAGAGACACCATCAGGAAGCGTAGATCTCCTCTCTCAGCTGGTACACACCAACGCCCATCCTCCAACGCACAAGCCCTTCCTCACCTATATCACCAGACCCTCATGAACATGGCAGAGCCCCAGTACCAGGTGGTGAAGGACAGGATCACGATCTTCTTCACAACCCTCCAGAGCAAGATCAACCTGCTCCCACCCAGTCCAGGCCTGCTCCTTCCACCCAGGTAATGTTCACTGCCCTTCCAAGGCTTTTCCACAGGCCCTACCCTCCAAGGCTATATGGCTACCAGGAGGGCAGCAACACAGGCAGCCCTTCCCAGTCCAGGCACAGGTACATCGGACGCCACCAGTGCCACTGAAGGGCCACCGATGCCACCAACACCATGATGCCACCATGCACCGATGCCACCGACAACCAGTCCTCACCCAAATGCAGACCAGACATCCCCACTACACTGCTCCTCCCACCCATAGCCAAGCCCCAGCCTCAGTACATCTGTCATTGGTTTGGGCTGACACCCCTGTCATGGAGAAGGGGCTCTCAACATCATGGGGCTGAGCCAGCTGTGTGAGAGCTTCCTCAAACACACCGTCCCCTGTTGTCCTCTCAGGCCAGGCACCCAGTGGCGCTTCAGACCAGCACTCCAACAGCAGCCACCCCACGCACCTGGACCCTTCACCCCTGAGACTGGCATGCCTCCAAGTGACCAAGAGAGTGCCAGAGACTGGGTGGCTCTGTTGACTTTATTTTTGTTTTGGACACTTGATTGGGGTCATTTTTCTTTTTACAGCTTGTTATTAATAAAGATTTATCTTTGCTTCACACACTTGCTTCATTTATTTTATTAAATTAAGTCTTGTGTGAAACTTTTAGAAATGGTTTAAGCCTTTGCATGCTTGTGGAATGGGTAAGGAATGCTGTGGGATGGGCAGGGATGACCTGTGGGATGGGTAATAGCTGTGGGATTGGCAGAGATACCTTTGGGATGGATAATAGCTGTGGGATGGGCAGGGATAACTTTGGGATGGGTAATAGCTGTGGATGGGCAGGGATATCTTTGGATGGGTAATAGGTGTGGGACAGATAAACCTCCAGTGCAAGCATAGTGGGACTGTATGGTCCACCCTCCCAGGTGGCCCACCTATGGCTCTTTATTATCAATAATAATGTAATCCATTCATCCACACATGTCAACATAACACAACTCTTTATTAAATGCCTGTTCATTGTAGGCCCACCCAACTATACATGGCCCAATCTCATCCGGTGTGATGAGACAGGCTGAAAGGAAGCATCCACGAATCATCTATCCATCCTGTATCTCCACATCCACGACTTGCTCCTGCTGAGGCGTGTATTGCACCAATGTCTCAGGCCAGGTTGCCTCTGCTTCCTTCCTCATGTGACAGCCTGGGCCTTCGCCAACAGCCATCCTAAGTGTTTTATCACGATCTCGCCGCTTGCCCTCCATTCACGCAGGCTCCATGTCCTCATGTCCTCTTGTTGATGGTATCAAGCTGTCCTAAAACCTGGGAACGCGGTGCGCATGAAGACTTGTCGCAGGAGTGCAGCAAGCTCGGTTCACGATCCCTCTCACACTCTGTGGGCAATGCTGTCATGGTGGAGGAAATACCTGGAACTCTGTTGGCCCAGCGGATGCAAAGGCGTGTCTCGCACACGCCGCCTTGATTCTGGACAGCTGTGGAAATCCTCTCTTACCACGGGTGAGGGTATCGTGAAGTCGTAGGCTTTATGAGGTTATGTCTCTGAGGGTAAGAGGCTCGTGCATCCCCTCATGATGAAGTAGGCACACTTGCGTTTTCGTGGGCAGTTAGGGCTGGGAAGTTAAGCCCATGATGTGGGTTGCGTTCCAGTCCCATCCTGGTCCATGGCATTGTATACCTGGGCATCTGCAAGCTGACCCAGTTGCCTGAAGCATCGATGGTACATGAACTTGTAGTCACGCATCAACATGGCAAGAGGATGATACTGAGAACCCTTTGTAGTCTGAATAGTGGACCTCTGACTTGTGTGGCTGGAGCTTTGCAGGCACGTCTTGCCATCTATGGCTCCAAAATGGGTGTGGGAGTGAAGTATTCCACTCTGATACCACTGCCTCTGAACTTTCTTCCAGCCTTCTTCAGTGGCAGAGGGGCACTGGAGGAGCCTACTCCTTGTATTCTTCGATGATGGCCTGCACCACTTCTCTACCACATCGGCTGATCCGAGTGTATCGTGCTGGCTCACGCTCTCCAGCTGTTACGCATGCTTCCTGTAGTTGGTCCCATGAAGGTCCAAGGTGCGCTGCAGGCTCAGCTGCCCCACCTCTGTGAAGCCCAGGGCTCTGGTCTGGCAGGAAGTGGTGCTGCCTGCTGGTCAACCTGGTCAGTGTCAGGCTGCTCCACAACTTCATTCAAACATGGAGCTGGAGGCTCATCCTCATATGAAGTTCTGGACATGGCAACGAGGGTGCTTCGTTCTCAGCATCACATCAGGCCTTGTTGTACAGCTCCGCTTCTGCTCTTCTCGTGCCGATCCATCTTCCGACCCCAGACCTTCTTGGTGACGCTCCTTTTCTTCCGCGTTAGAAACGTTTACAAGTGCCTGTTAGATGGGTCCTTCGCACTGTTGCAGACTGATGGATGTGCTGCCAAAGGGTGTTGTTGACGATCCATGCGTGGACACTCAATTCGGATGGCTGTTGTTATTGAAGACCAAGACCGCTTGAATGCTGCAGAGGTCTGCACAGCAGGCTGCTGGACTGAAAGGTGAGATCCAAGGTGGTTGGCTCCCCTTTTTTATAGGCATATAGGTTTTCCACTATGATGTCACTTTTTGCACCGTATCCTCTAGGGCATCCTCTCATGACATCCTTAATATCTGAGATTAGGTCCCTCTGCGAACGTATTTTTCCATTTTGAAGGATGCTTTTTTTGCGCTGCATCTGGCTTTCATCCTTCTCCATCACCATGCTACTAACGCCTTTCGTGCGTCCATTCCATGTTGTTTACTTCTCCCTGTGATCCGTTTTCGCTGGACAGCGGATTGAGTGCGCGGTATGCACAGCGGATGCCTAGCAATATAGCGGTATGCGTAACGGATGACAAACGGATGCTACGAACGGCTTGTTCCCGTATGCGTTGCAGATGGCAGAACACGGACCATTGGATGACATTTCTGGCTCAAAAAGTTTTGGCAGCTCAAAAACTTTTTGAACAGATGGAAGCTTCACGTAGACGGATGCCTGGACGGTAGAAGACGGATGAAAAACGACGCAGTGAGTCACAGAACGGTGACTCGCGTTAACGCAACGGATGGCAAGTTTCAACGGATGGCAAGTGTTTCTCTCCATTTTACATCCTCTTTCCATCCGTTGGTGCAGTGTGACATGGGCTTTATATTCTTGCATTATATATAGCCATTAAGTAATTGGACCTCACCCTTATCATAGTTCTACATAGAGAATTTGAACCTGAGAAAGGAAGGGAATTGCAATATAATTTTGAAGTTGTAAGCCTTTACTTTCCTGGTTATTTTTTTTCTTTTTTAATTTTCTGTACTTCTGTCTATGCCAACACCATTTTGTTATACTCTAATGTTAAACCTTAGGTTAATATTCATTTCCTGATTTGATGAAAATTCTTTTGGCATTAAATTTGCTTAGCTTTAGAGTTGATGTAACTTTAACTGTAGTGAGATGGGATGGAATATTCTCAAGGTGAAAAAAAACTGGGGAAACAATTCTTGTTTTCATGTAAAGTGAGCAGAGGGCATTTTAGGAAAGTGCTGATTTATTTACATCAATTAATGTACTGTGTTTATATGAACTGGTGGCTACTGTATTTATATGAACAGCTCTTGTTTTATTACCTAAATGCCAAATCAGTTCCTTCTGAACAAAATCCTCAGTTTGGTGCCCTCTATTTATACATGTCCTAACATTCTTACATCTGAAGGGCAGTGGATTGGATAAAGCTGCTAAGTTATATTCTTGGGGGAAAATTCTATTCAAATCAAGCCCCTTTAGAATAGGATCACACAATAATCAGATAGTTATTAAAACTGAAGATGAAAAATTAACTTGAAACAATGTTGTCTTGAAATAAACTTGCTTTTGTTTTGAACAAACTGCTTTGGTGTGTGTCTGCCTATATATAGCTGGCCATAGATTAGAAGATCTGTGTGAAGATTGAACTGGATTGCTAAGATTGCTGTCTGAAGATTTAAAAATAAGAGATTTAAGAATGTTGTACTCTCATAATTAAAATTTAAAAATAAATTTAAAAAAACTGCTTTGGTATGTTTTGCTAATAATGTTTTTCTGTGTAAGAAAACTAGTACTGCTCAGGTATTGTAAACATGATGAATTTCATTATTAGTGTTTGATGGTAAGATTCATACTTTTTGCTACAAATATATGGAATAATTATAGGATTATAGATTGCAATGATTTTGAAAGTCACAAAGTCCTATCTTCTACTCAATTTGGAAGGGATTGATTTATGTGCCATCTAGTTGATGCTGACTCTTTATGACCTCATTGATAGATTTTTCCTCAACAAAACTCTGTTCCCAGTGTATCCTTTCAAGTCTGTCCATAGCGCACCTGTCACCAGTATAACTTAATCTATTCATCTTGTTGTTGCTTGTCCTTGTCTCTTTTCTTCCACCAACCAGTACTTCTTCAGAGAGCTAGGTTGTCATATAATATGTACAATATATGGTAATTTGGTCATTTGTGCCTCAAGTGAATACCCTGGCTTGGATTGTTCCATGTTCAGTTTTGGTTTCTTAGCTATCCATACAGGATTCTTGGGAGTTTTCTTCAACAGTAAAGCTCAAATGCATCAACAGTTTTTCTATTCTGCTTCTACAATGTTCGAAATGAAGAATTCAAGAACATAAATCTAGAGTGGATGACTGTAAGTTTCTGCATTCAACCTAGATAGGTGACAATCCTAAGCCACTCTTGTCAGGGTTGAGGTTGCCTAATGTTTTGATGATAGATCATCAGGAAATCTTAATTCTATATATTAGATTGAGAAGTTTTAAAAAAGGTCAGAAGAAGGTAATGACAAACCACTTCTGTACTGTTCAAAGTTCTATTAAATAGTTAGAAATCCAGTTTGATTTGCGGGAACTGTTATCTTTAGTGAAATTTGTTCAGGAATTTGAATGATCAAAGTAGTTTATATACAGTTTAAATTAATATTATTTAATTATAATATCCACTGCTGGATATTATTTCCTTACTGCTGATCAGTGGTGGGATTCAAAAAGTTTTACCACCAGTTTGGTGGGTGTGCTTTGCACATGTGCACATACTTTGTGTGTGTGCATGCCAAATGTGCACTTTACACAGACACACAGTCATTCGCGCAGGCACAGAGGTGTTCCAACTCACCTCCTGCAAGCCTGCACACTCCCAGTTACTTTGGCAGCTGCCACACAGTACTCTTCTGTGCCACACAAAGCAGCTGCACTTCAAAAACAGAGGATAAAGGTGAGTATGGGAGCCCGGGTGGGCCCAATAGCAGAGTGGTGGAGAGAACTGGTTCGGTCTCCGTGGCTCATCGCTGCTTACAGCCGGGCAGAACTAGCCCGAACGGTAGAATACCACCACTGCTGCTGATATGGGAGAGAGAGAAACTGAGAGAACAATGGTTTGCTTAAAGCTTAAAGCCCATGTCCCACTGCACCAACGAATGCAAGGAGGATGTAAAACGGACAAAAAAGCTTGCCATCCGTTGGAAAACGCGATGCATCAGTTGTGTACTCATTGCATACATGTTTCATACATTCTATCCGTCGAGCATCCTTCCACTGAGATTTCATCTGCGCAAGAAGTTTTGAGCTGCACAAAACTTTT
>BHFT01017982.1:49506-70352 GCA_004320025.1 Laticauda laticaudata | reverse complement strand
AGTTGGAATTATTGGTATAAATGGTTAGAACAAAGATAGACTTTATATCATAAGATAGTAAGAATAAGATAAAATTATATGAGTGATGTACAAATTTTTGTAAAGACAAGGTGTGCAGCTATAGCAAAATTAAGGGAAGAAAAGATCCTACAAACTGTTGAAAATAAGAATATTTTTAATTTTTTTCTGTTTCCTTCTCCCTACCCCTTTTTTCTTTTCCTTCTGCTCTTTCATATATGTATGTGTCATTGAGTTGTTGTTTTTTAGTTAAATTTAGTAAAATTAATAAAATTTGTTCAAAAAAAATAACACCGAAAGTGGATGACTTCATGCCTCACGATACACAGGTATGTTTTGCTAATTACTGAAAAGCAAATGTATTTACATATTTTAAACTCTTTGCGGTTTTGAAAGGTTATTTTGTTCACAGATTTCAGATGTGGTATTTATATGTGTACTGCTGATATAGTGTGCCCAAAGCCAAAATGGGAAAGGTGTTTTATATGCATCATGATAGGATCACTACTCACTGTACCCATCAGTTTCTTTTTAAAAAAAACTTTCTCTTTAAAATTCACCTTTCCAAAATCTCTAGGGATCACTCTGAATCTGAATTGCCTTTGCTGAAGTTCTAAAGCAGAGGTGGGGAAAGATGGCCCTTGTGTGATTTCTGGACTTCAATTCCCAGAATTCCTGATGGTTCAGGAATTCTGGGAGTAGAATAGAATAGAATAGCAGAGTTGGAAGGGACCTTGGTGGTCTTCTAGTCCAACCCCCTGCTTAGGCAGGAAGTTCTATATCTTTTCAGACAAATGATTATCCATTCTCTTCTTTAAAACTTCAAGTGTTGGAGAATTCACAACTTCTGGAGGCAAGTTGTTCCACTGATTAATTGTTCTGTTAGGAAATTTCTCCTAAGTTGAAGGTTGCTTCTCTCCTTCATTAGTTTCCACCCATTGCTTCCTGTCCTGCCCTCAGGTGCTTTGGAAAATAGCTTGACTTCCTCTTCTTTGTGGCAGCCCTTAGATATTGGACACTGCTATCATGTCATCCCTTGTTTTCATCAAATTAGACATACCAAAATTCCAGCAACCATTCTCTATATGTTTTAGCCTCCAGTTCCCTAATTATCTTTGTTGCTGTCCTCTGAACTCTGTCTCAACGTCTTTTTTACATTGTGGCGATCAAAACTGGATGCAGTATTCCAGGTGTGGTCTTACCAAAGCATTATAAAGTGGTATTAACACTTCACGTGATCTTGATTCTATCCCTCTTTATGCAGCCTTCAACTGTGCTGGCTTTTTTGGCAGGTGTTATAGTGCACATGTCATCAAGTGGCCATCATTCCCCACCTCTGTTCTAAAATATCTATTGTTCTTTCCATTTCCTAGTTTTTCAAATCTTGAGGCTTCCTATCCTTGTTTCAAGCTTTCTTGTCTTTCTTTGAACTCAGATTAGCTCTCATCTATTAGCTTATTACAAGGGAATGTGAAGACTCAACAGTTAAAGACCCTGTGCTTGTCAGCTCAAGATCGTGCAAAGGGGTGAGCTCCCATTCTGGCCCCGCCTCCTGTGCACCTAGCAGTTCGAAAGTATGCAAATGCGAGTAGATAAATAGGTACCACTTGAGTGGCAAATCAATAGCATTCTGTGAGCCTTTGGCGTATAGCCATGCTGGACACATGATCACAGAAATTGTCTTTGGGCAACGCTGACTCCCTTGGCCAAGAAACAGAGATTAGCAACCCCCAGACTTGGACATAACTGATAGGAAAACCTGTGCCTTTTTTATTATTTTTATAAAGGTAAAGGTTTATCAAGGTAAGATTTCCTCATGTCTGACTCTTAAGAGGTGATACTCATCTCCGTTTCTTAGCCTTCCTGAAATATGTTTTTTCACACTGATTCCAGATCATCTGTTCCACTTCAGATCCAAATACTATATTACAGTTTGTGCTATTCTTTATTTTTATCAGCAGCTGAGAATAATCAGTCACTTCCTTGAAATAAGCACTAACAAACTTGCATGCAAGAATTGTCTTATCCTATGATATTTATGTATCTTAAAGTTCTTGTGAATTTTCTTTTTGAATAACTTTTTTTTTACTATAATCTGCTGGTTCATATTTGAGAGTTGGGTTGATGTTTAACAATACGTTATACTGTACTATATTACTTACCTGCCCAGTTGTTACAAAGTCTTATATAAAACTTACATAAACTCACATAGAAAGTCTCAAGTTCAAAATCAAACTTGATTTTGAATTTTTTTTTCCCTGTGGGCATTTTGGTTTTCTGAATGCAAAATCCAAAGACTGCCTAAAATGAAAATGCTAGAGACTTGCTTAATTCAGAATAGTTCATCATTTTTTCTGATATTTACATCCAAATAAAGTAATTAACTTTAGATAGCTGGGTAATTAAGCAAACAGGAGAAATGAATTGGTCCGTTTAGAAACTGTGGTGATTTTATATGTGAGAAATATGCCCTTTGAAACATATTTTGTCCAATTCCTTTCATGTGCTAACAGCATCTGCTGCGCATATGTCCAGCTTTAAGTTACTGAGTATTTACTAAGCTCTAATTCTCTGTTCCCAAACTTTCTAACTTGAAGTGACTGCTTAAATCTTTACTAGGGAGACTGTTCTACAATGTAAACTGAGGGTTTTCTGTGTTCATATTCAATAACTCATGAAAAAATTTCTTTGCAATTCATGTAATGCTTGAACAAGATATTCCTTGTGACTTAATGATAATAACTGTATGCAACAAAGAAGTAATCTTTTTAATTTATACTTTCAAATGTCAGCCAACTGCATGGGTGCCAATATTTTGTAGTTAAAAAAAAGTAATTGCTTGTTACTTTTCTTGAACAAAAAAGAAAAAGTTAGACAATCAACATCACCACTGCTTTTATTAAAATGGGTGCAGTGTGGCAAAGTGAATGCATTTAATGCCTGTCTCATTTAACAACATAAATTTTGGGTTCACTTGTCATAAGTCAAGGACTACCTGTATTTAAAATTTTATATGCTTACATTTAGAATTTGAGATGGTTTACAATAGTGTTTTTCTTCCTTTTTTTTTGCAGGAATATTCTGAGCTTGAAAGCTATCAGGACGAAGTAGTAGAATTCCATACATTTTTGAAATACTTTAAAAGATATCTTTCATTTGAGCAACACTACTGAAGGGTTTTTACCTCTATACCACATTTCTGATATTATTCTTTTTTATTTATGGTTCACTGTAGCATGAAAATATATGTGCTACATTTCTTTTTTTTCTACTTTATTTTAATTATGAAAATAATCTTCCATATATAAATTTTTATTCAGGAAAACCCTTGAGGACTGGATCGCTCATCAAATGATCCTGAAATCAAACTGCACATTTATTCAACAAATGAAATTTTCTGCGCTGTGTTACACAAGCACTTTCTTCAAAGATAAAATTTTCTGCATTGCTTTTTGATGCTTTTGGTCATCGCCTCTTAGTACCATATTTTCTACAAACTCTATAAACATTTAGTTTAATTTTTTTCAAACAATCTTCCTAAAACCTGCCGTTTTATGCTTTATTCCTGCAGATGAATAAAATTCAAGGATTTTATTACCAGTGGCATAACTGTCAGAGGAAGAAACTTAGGAAGGAGCTGCCCTAATTTTTCAGGGAGTTAAATTTGTACCTTCAGACTTGCAAAATATCTGTTAATGTAACTTTACAATAAAATAGATTTAGCTGAGCTAATCATGTTTCTTGTCTGGTTTTACTGCTGAGGGCAGACACCTATCCACATTTCAGATTTTTTAGTCTCAAAAATTAACCAACGTTTGTCCCTTATAAATTATAGATTAATTACATAATTAACCAGGGAAATGATCTGTCATTGTTTCCCTTTCTTCATACTCCCATTGTGACCAGGGGTGTGCTTCAAAAATTTTAGCAACGGATTCTCTGCCTGGTTGCTGGATGGGCATGGCAATCATGGGCATGGCCTAGTTGGTCTCCTGCAGGGGATGTTTGCCCTCTCTGGAGGCTTTCCTTGAGCCTCTAGGAGGGCAAAAACGGCTTCCCCGGGGTCAAGAGGCTCTCTGGAAGACCAGAAATGAGCCCATTTCTGGCCTTTCCAAACTTCCAGGAGGCCCATTAGCAGGGGTGGGATTCTACAGGTTCACACCTATTCACTAGAACTGGTTGTTAACATACTAAGCAGTTCGGAGAACTGGTTGTTAGAAGAAATGACTGGCCTAATCCTGTAAGGAAGGCAGGAAGGAAACATTCTGGTGTTGCTTATAGAAACTGCCTCTCTGTTGACCCTTATTTCATTCTTGGCAGGACTGGACTTCCNTTCTCTGGAGTTTTTTCCCCCTCCTTTGCTGGTACTTTGCTTGTGTGGAGTGACCATTCAAAGTCACAATGGCACTGCAAAAAGTGACTTATGATCATTTTTCACACTTACGACTATTGCAGCATCCCCACACTCATGATGGGCCAGGAGAGGAGATGTGATGTGAGTGATATTGAGTTGGCCACACCCAGCCAGTCACATGACCTGCCCTGCCCACCAACTAAGCCATGCCCACAGAACCAGTTGTTAAAAATTTTTAATCCCACCCCAGGCCCATTTTTCACCCTTCCCAAGCCTCCACGCACGACCTGTACTTACCTGCATTCAAAATGGACCACCCGGGGACTCCACCGGGTGGGGTGGGTGCAGCAGCCAGGAGTGGGATTTGTGGGCAGAATCTTAGCTAGGGGCTCTCACGAACCCCCACGAACCCCCAGCAGTCCACCCCTGATTGTGACCATGTTGAAAGCATAGCTTCTTGGAAGAGTATGTATCCCTGGTACCTCACTAGGGCAGGAAAAGGCCCATATGGAAGCTCCTTTTGGATATGTGTGCATTGCATTGTCATCCCCAAAACTATTTCCATGCAAGAAAAGGTTAGAAAACTGGGTACGAGTAAACATCCACAATACAAAACAATATGAATCAGGTGTACCTTATAAAAAGGAACCTGTTTCGATGGGTGGACTTCAATTCCCAGAATTCTCCATCCACATGTGTTGGCTGTGGAATTCTGGAAGCTGAAGTCCACCTATCTTAAAGTTACTGAAATTGAGAAACACTGTTATGCATTGATATGATTATAAATGTTATATTTCTGTAACTGAGTTTTGATGGGGATGGAATCAATCAAATGAAACTCCAGAGCAACTATGGAAGGATGGGCAAATTGCTTCATATTTGGCTTGTGAACTTAACTGGAATTATAGCCCATGTCACACTGCACCAACGGATGGAAAGAGGATGTAAAATGGAGAAAAACACTTGCCATTCATTGGTTAACGCACGCGATGCTTCCGTTCTGGTACTTCACTGCGTCCGTTTTTCATCCTCTCTATCCAGATCCAGCACTCCGTTCGACCTGAGATTCCATACCGCTCAAAAAGTTTTGAGCTGCTACAACTTTCTTGAGCGGAAAATGTATCCAATTGCGTCCGTTCTGCATCCGGCAACGCATACGTGGGAACATCCATTCTATGTGTCATCCATCCTCAGTCTTCATCCATTACGCATCCGCTATTATCCGCTAGGCATCCACTGCGCATCGCGCCAACTCATCCACTCCGCAGAAAATGGACACAGGGGAGGAAACAGCGAAACAGACGCGGAGGAAACAGACACAAAGCGTAGCTAGCACGGAACAGAGAAAGGATTGGAAAGCAGATGCAGCTCGATACAAAGCATTAAAATGGAAAAAACGTTCACAGAGGGGACCTATCTCGGATATTAGGATGTCTGCGGATTCTAGAGGATGCGGCAAAGGACACCGAGTGGAAAAATTCACCGGGATCTCCTTCGTCCAAGGCAGCCCTGCGGTGCAGACTTCTACAGCCTTCATCTGGCTCTTGCTCTTCCACCAGCATTCCAGTATCTCCACCATGGCATCAATTCCACACTCCTTTTGGGAAGCCACCATATTCTACAACCATGCGAAGCCATCTACAGGCTCCTTTCACCTGCTCTTACGCGAAGAAAAGGAAGGCGGCCAAGAAGTGTCTTTGGTCCGAAAGTGAATCGCCAGGAAGAGACCGGCTATGGACTGTTATAACAAACTGCATGGTGGAGTGAGAACGAGACCCTTGTGTCATTCCAGAACTTCATGAGGATGCTCCAGCCATGTTTTGATAAGTTGTGAAGGCACTGAGCCAGTTGACCAAGACAGGCACCACTATCCGGCCCAGCTGGACCCTGGGCTCAAGTGGCCACTGACTCTGTGCCACCTGGCCTTTGGCGACCACATAACAGGACCATGCAGTACGGCTGGAGAGGTGCCACACAACACCATCAGCATTGTGGTCGAGAAGTGGTGCAGGCCATCATCGAAGATTACTGGAAGGAGCCTCCTCCGTGCCCCTCCAATGAAAGAAGGATGGTAAGAAAGCTGCAGAGCAGTGGTATCAGAAGTGAAACTTCCCCCACACCATATGGAAGCCATAGATGGCAAGCACGTGGCCTGCAAAGCTCCAGCCAAGTCGGGATCCACTTATCACAAACTACAAAGGGCTTCTTCAGCATCATCCTCTTTGCCATGGTCGATGCTGACTACAAGTTACATGTACATCGATGCTTCAGCAAACGGCTCATCATTCAGATTGCCACAGGTTATACAACGCCAGTCACTCAAGGAGGGGCTGGGAAACGCATCGCTCATCATGGGCTTCCCAGATCCAGACCCCCTGCCAATGACAACAAGATGTGTCCCTACTTCAATCATGGGGGATGACGCCTTCTCCCTCAGAACCTACATATGAAGCCTAACACTCCAGATGCCTCACACGTGAAGAGAGGATCTTCAACTACAGGGCTGTCCGGGGCAAGGCGGGTGGGTGAAGAACGCTTTGGCATTCCTTGGCCAACAGATTCCAGGTACTTCTCACCACCATGCAGCACTTCGCCCACAGACCGTGAGGAGCGATCGTGAAGCTTGCTGCTCGCTGCACAATTCATGCACACCCCGCCTACCCAGTGTTGCGAAACGGACTCGTGGACCTCCAACAAGGCAATGGGGACATGGAACCTGGTGAATGGAGCAAGACGAAAACCTGAATAGATTCGTGTGGATGTGCAAGGCCCCAACAGGAGGCTTCCGTGAAGGGAAGAAGCAGCGCAACCTCCGGAACACTGGTGCAATACATCCCCAGCTGGAAGCAGTGGAAGTTGGCAGGACAGGATGTAACATGCTTAATGGGATGCTTCCTTCAGGCCTGTCTTCATCCACACTGATGATATTGGGCATGTATTTGAAGTGGCCCTACAATGAACAAGGCATTTAATAAAGAGTTGTGTTTATGTTGATTATTGTGTTGATGAATGCATTAATTGTTCATTGATAATAAAGGCCATAGTGTGGCACCTGGGAGGGTGGACCCATACCAGTCCCACTATGCTTGCATTGGAGGCTTAATCTATCCACAGCTATTACCCATAACAAGGTTCCCGCCCATCCCACAGCTCATTACCCATCCCAAAGCGTATCCCTTGCCCATCCCACAGCTATATACCATCCAAAGGTATACCTGCCCATCCCACGCATTACCATCCTAAGGTATCCCTGCCATCTCACTGCTTCCTGAACCATCCCAGAAGCATGCAAAGGCTTTAAACCATTTCTAAAGTTCTCCACCAAAGAACTATATTTAATAAAATATAAAATGAAGCAGTAGTGTGAGCAAAGGTATATCTTGTGAATAACAGCTGTAAAAGGGCAAAATGACCCAGTATCTTAGCAAAAGATTAAAAGTCAAAATAGGTAGTCCACCAGTCTCTGGACTCTTCTTGGTCACTCTGAAGGCATGCCCAGTCTCAGGGTTGAAGGCGATCAGGTGCTGTGAAGGTAGGCTGCTGCTGGAGTGCTGGTCTGAGGCGTCGATTTGGCGTGCCTGGCCCCCGAGGACGGACAAAGGGGACGGTGTGTGGAGGAAGCTCTTCGAGACTAGGCTCAGTCCTTGTTAGTTGAGAGCCCCTTCCCATCCAGAGACAAGGGGTGTATCAGGCCCCAATTACGATTGACAGATGTTCTGATGGCCAGGGCTTGGCTGTGGGGTGGAGGAAGGAGCAGCTGTCTAGTGGGATGTTGGTTGCAGCTGGTGAGGTGAAGGCGTCGGGTGGCATCGGTGGCGTCGGTGGGCATCTGTGGGTGTGGGTAGGTATCTGGTGGCAGTGGGTGGCGTGGGGTCGGATCGGTGGCATCACGTGGCATCAGTGCATCATGGCACCAGTGGCATACGATGTCCTGTGCCTGGACTGGAAAGGGGCTGCCTGTGCTGTGGAGGCTCCTGGTAAGCCATAGCCTTGGAGGTGAGGCTGTGGAACCTTGGAGGGGCAGTGACATCACCTGGCGTGGAAAGAGCAGGCCTGGACTGTAAGTGTGGGAGCAGGTTCAGCTGAGGTCTGGAGGGTGTGAAGAAGACCGGTGATCCTGTCCTTTTATCACCTTGGTCTGTGATTCCAACATGTTCATGAGGTCTGGTTAATGTAGGTGAGAAGGGCTTACGGGTTGGAGCGATGGGACGTCGTGTGTACCAGCTGAGAGAGGAGATCTACGCTGTTCTGATGGTGTCCCTGATCTTCCAGCAGGACAGTGATGGCTCTGCCCCATTCTGGTTGCTCTTCTGCCTTTCTGTTGGGAGGTGGAGCTGGGGGGTGATGTGGATTGGGCCTCTGTGGAAGTGCTCTGCTCCTTGCTCCCACTGAGTCAGTGCGTCCTCCCGTGTTCCGCCTACGGGGACTTCAGCGGTCGGGAGTTCTCCGTCGGGCGGCGTCCACGATACCTGCCTGGGACACAGGAGCTGACTTTGGCCAAAGAGGACTGGCTCTCAGCAGGCTGCACTGAGAGAGAGGGTTGTGCAGAGGGGATGCTCCTCAGTGGCGGATCTCACCTCCAAAAGTTCTCTGCAACTTTGGCCATTACATAGGTCTCTTCGTCCGTTCAGCTTTGACCGGGGCCTGGGCCAGATTTCTTAGTTGCAGCTTCCGCTACCAGGTGTGCATGTGCTATCACAAGCCGAGGGCACTCCGAAGATGTAGCCCAGACTCTCCGCCTTCTCTCTCCAAGCAGCCTGCTTCCTTTTTGTGTTTCGATAGAAGCCTGATGTCCCTTTCTGCCAGATACTCGTTTCCCTCAGCCATTCCAGCACCTCATCTCATGTTCACTCTTCATGGGAGTATTGCATCCTCTTTCCCGTTTCACGCGTCTGCCATCTCCTCCCTCTTAGGCAGGGGCATTATGGGCCCTCATTCAGAGGAGGCTTCAGAGGTTGTAGGGGCTGCTTTCCTCCACACCACCACAGCAGCAGCAGAACAAACAGTAGCAGCAAAAGCAGGAACCAGCAGGGGACTAGCAGCACCAGCAGCAGCAGCAGCACCAGCAATACCGCAAGCACCAGCAACCCAGCAAGCCAGGCAGCGCCGCAGGACCGGATCGCAGCAGCAGGATAATACCCAATTAGTCAGCCAGCAGCACCAGCAGGACAGAGCAGCGCCAGCAGGAGTAAGCACCAGCAAGATAGCACCAGCACAGGAGCAGTGCCAGCAGGTAAGCAACCAGCAGATAGCCCAAGCACCAGGAGCCGCACCAGCAGAAAGCTCCAGCCACCAGAAAGTCAGCCCAGCCAGCAGAACCCCAGTAGAAGCAGAGTCAGGCCAGGGGTGGTGAATGGTGGGCCCTGTCCCCTCTTGCCAGGGACTGGGAGCCAGATCGCAAGGCCTTTCTCTTCTTCTCCATGAGTTGTTCGGCTTGGTTGGCTGGACTTGGTGTGTGCAGCAGGTCTTTCCTCTAATGGGACCTGCTTGCGGAGCTGCTATCCTTTATATCCGCGGGCTGACGCAATGCATCCTCCCCGCCGAGCGCAGAGTGAATGCTTTGCATCCGCTAGCGCATCATCTGCATCCGTCTTTACCGCTGCACATCCACTCAGCTAGTGCTCCCAGCAAGCCCTGCCGGATGTTTGCCATCCGCTCCAATCCGCTTACCATCCGCTAGGCTTCGTGGCAGGCATTCCAGTTTTACATCCCTCTACATCCTCCCCCCGTCCGTTCCTTTCCGTTGTTGTCCGCTCTGGTTATGCAAATTCGGGGCACTTTTGAGAGCGGATAACAATGGATGGAATATTTTCTCATCCGCTGTGTCCATTTTACAAATGTTTTGCATCCGTCGGCCAGTGTGACAGGCCCTTAACTTGTTGGAAAGCAGATCAACGACCAATGATGCAGCTACAGTCCAATTAAGCATTTGATGTATCATTTCAGACTACTCAGCAACCAGGTTTAGTCTCACTTGTTGCTACTTTACAATAAAGCAGTGATAGTAAAGGAAGGCCAGAGTAGAAGTTAGTGGAATAATTGGGAAAGCAAATACAGGCATAAAGATATAACATACATTATCTATTAGGTTCAGATGTCATTGTGCTTTTCAAATAAAAGCCCTTTTAAATAATCTGTGTGTACAACTCTTTAGATGGAAATTGAAACACGGGATCTTTCCTTCCTTGTGTCAAACCATGTCACAAATATACTTGACTACTTCTCATTTGTGCTACGTCCTCATTGTGTTACCCTCATTTTTTATTTTTATTTTTGTAAGCCTACGCCTGAGGTAGCCTTAAGTCATTCTTAACTCATGCTGGAATTCAAGCAATATTTTCCCTTTTCTGCTAATAGCATCAACCTATAACATCTAAAATGTAATACATTTTGTCACTGGTTGTAACCAGGGGTGGGATGCAAATTTTTTAACCAGAATTTGGTGGGCGTAGCTAGGAAGGCATGGCTAAGTGGGCATTGGCCAGACGATCATTTGACTGGGTGGCCATGGTGCTTTTTTTTTTCTTTGCTCTAGGAACTGTAAAGGTAGCGTCAGAGGATATAAGCTGTTCCAAGTAGGGTGGTTTTTTGTAGAACCAGGGCTATTTCATAGTCTCTGATTACAATTCTCAGGAGTTTCCAACTATCAGTAATGGTAGCCGCTCTCTTTTAGGGTGCTTATATGTGTAAGTCCCTCGCTACTTGTTTGATTCCTTCTGCTGCTTCGTCTTCAGATCTTTGTGCATCTACCATGGGTATTGCAATACATGAACAGCCAAAACTCTTTCTTTTCCAAACCGTATTGTTATGCAGTTAGGTGTGTGTTGCGGTGCTCAATTTGCCTTACAGATCTGAAATTCTGAAAGTCCCCCAAATCTTGACTTTTTATTCTCCAGAACCTTCTCAACTGCCTGATTTCTCAATAGTTTTGTTACCTAAACGTCACCATCCTAAACTTTTAGCGACAGTTTTTACCGCATTGTGTGATGCATTGTTTAGCAACCTCGGGCTATCGGCGTTCGTGGAGTAGGTCAGTTCTGAAATTTTTGCCTGCACCTCCGCTGAATTAACATGTCAATCTGATGATGATGATTATTGATCATATTCAGTATTCATAATAATGTTGATAGGTCTTCCGACCAATCCCTGCCGTAGCGACCTTTGCAAAAATGAAATTGTGTGTATCTAACTCAATTGTAACTGGAGCCTTGACGCAATACTAAGGGCTGCTCGCTACTTATGGAAATCCTTGAATCTTATCAGACTTGAATCGCTGGATTCTACAAAAAAACCTCCACCTTATTGGAACAGGCTTACATCCTCCAACTCGCGCCACCTGTAACAGTCCCTAGTCCTCAATTAGGGACTCAAACGTTGAGCTGTGCTCCAACCACAGCCCCCAGGAAGGCCGTGAATCATCACTAAAAGTCAGTAAGTCCGTGATCGTCGTATGTAAGTAATAATAATAATAACTATATTATAATAATATAATAATAATAATACATAATAATAATAATACTAATAATAATATAAATAATAATTAACTATAATCTCAGCATTAATAAAAATATCTCTCAGAAAGTGTAATTATTAAATCTATTCATTCCTGAATCTTTTTGATTGTTATTTTGCCAGCGTTGCTCATGCCGGGTTGCTAGCTCAATCGCCTCAGGAGGTCCGAAGGACAAGGAAAACTCTTTGCACCGACGCTTACACTGACGCGAGGAGTTCCCGACTCCTGGTTATACCAGAACGGGAATTTTCTGGAGTATCCGCAGATTTTCCCTTGACGTTCCATTCCTTCTTCTAAATCTACTCTCTTTCTCTCTCTCACTACCTCACCACCCACCCCACCCGCTTTGTGAGTTCTCAAGTTTAGCTGCAGGTGGCCGCTTGCGCTTTTTTCTCGCGAAGCAACATGAAATCTTGTGCCGCTCGAACCGCGTTCTCGCCAATCTCGCAGCCCGGCGGCGCTTATAAACCGAGACGGGCGGCCGCGGCGGGATATTTGTAGGGAGGAGAGGAGGAGAGAGGGAGGGGTGGTGGGGGACGAGCTCACGAAGCCCACGCCCGTGGGAGCTAGTGCCTAAGAAAAATAAAACAAAAAAAGGAGCAAGAGAGAGAGAGAGAGAAAAGGAATCCAGGAAAAGAAGAAGAGAGATAGAAGGATCCCCCCGCGATCCCCCCACGCAATCCGCGGACGGACATGTAAAACCTCCCTTAAGGTCGGCTCGCTCCCTGGAAACAAGAAAGCTCCGAGCGCGGCAGTTTTTGTAAAGTTCTCAAGATCGCATTTGGAATATCGTCTTCCCCCCAGACGGAGGATTTGATATCGTCCGTCTACTTTCGCTACCGCACTCACCAGCTTCCGGCCGTAGGGGGCCGCCGGTAAGCGCCCGGGCATTGCAGTGAGCCTGAAATTTTTGATTTTCCTCTCCTTCTTTCACTCTTTTTTTTTTTTTTCCTCCCCTCACCACAGAGTCAAAATCTGCAGCTTTGATATTAATTATTCTTTTTTTATAATTTTTCTCTTGATACGGCGGTGATTGGAGAAGTCTCTCTGGAGAAACTCCGGGATGTTTGGTGTGGTTTTTGTTTTTTTTTTTTCCTTTTTTTTCCCTTGCCCCACTTTCTGCCGGATGGAGAGATCCGGACGACAGGCGGGGAGTGGAGAAAGCACGGAGGAGCGACAGCGGAATATAGCTCAGCGGCGGGTGGGTCTCTTGCCCTGCCCCACCCCAACCACCCCCCGTACTATCCGCCTCTCTTCTGACTGACGGGAAATCCCGCGATCCAACTTTCTGTCCAACCTGCCTGTCCTGAACTTTTTCTTCTTTCTTCTTTTAAAAAAAATTATGTATTCCCTTTTTCTTTTTTCGTCGTTCCCTTCATATCGTGGGAGACGCCGCCGCCGCTACGCTTGCCAGCCTTTCTGCACCTCGTCGGGAGCGAACGCATCCTGCTGACGACAGATCCCAGACTTATTTTCTCACCATTTTCGGAAGCATGCGGCTCAACTTCTTTGATGGAACGCTTTAAAGAAAACGCGCGGGGGGGCCCCCTCCCTCTCTCAACAAAAAAAGAGTTCGTCTTCTTGCGAAAATATTGCTTTCCCACCGGCCCCTGTTATTAATAGCCAAAGGGGGGGGGGGCGAAGAACTAGTGAGTCTCAAGGCTCCCTTTCAGCTCTATTGTTGCTATATTCTAATATTAAAACATAATTTCAACATATATATAGATATAGTATATATTTAGAAGGATTGGTCCAGACTGGGGGGTAAAAAGGAATAACCCTTGTCGCACCGTCATCCCCCCGACAAATAATAAACTCTTGGTGTCAATTGCTCCATCGTCGATTTTTCAATGTCTCTGGCTCGAGTTCTCGCACGGTGGCAATGGTTCCCTGCTGATCGTTTCTCCCTTGTTTCCTTCCTATCTTTCTTTTTCATGCCCTCTGCATCCCGAGATATTTGAGTTGGGCTCCGGGCTAAGAATCTTCCGATAAAGGAATTTCGCGGTTGGTGCTTTTCTGTTATTACTTTTTGTGTGAAGGGGGGAAAAAAAAAAAAAAAAAGTGAAGAAGAAGAGACAATAAAATCTGTCCAAAAGTTTTAATTTTTTGGCTCGTCAGGGAAAGGATTCATCACTATCGACATGAAGGAGGAAGGAGTGCGCTGACTATCGGTGGTTTCCTACGGGGACGGAAAGGAAAGAGAGATAGACAGGGGAAGAAGGAGGAGAGGAGAAGAAAAAAACCACACCACACACACACACACACACACACACATAAAAAAAAACTCCGATCTGGAGCTAAGCGAGCGGATTCCGTCCTCCTCCTCTTCTTCCTCCTCCTCCGCTCATGTGAGCGTGAGAAAGCCGCGATCTCCGGTTGGGAAAGTGCAAGCGGAGCGCCCGGAGGCGTTCGGCCCGTCGGGATGGGGGATACGGCGCCCCCTCAAGCTTTGGGTCTCCTCGGAGGAGGAGGAGGCTCGATGGCGGCGGCGGCGGCGGCGGCAGCCCCGCGGGTCCACAGCGCGATCGTGGAGAGGCTCCGGGCGCGCATCGCCGTTTGCCGCCAGCACCACTTGACCTGCGAGGGCCGCTACGAGCGGGGCAGGGCCGAGAGCTCGGATCGCGAGCGGGAGAACACCTTGCAGCTGCTCAACCTCGTGCAACACGGCCAGGCGGCCCGGAAGGGAAGCAAGCACAGCAAAGCGGCGGCCGCGGCGGCGGTAGGGGCGGCCGGAGGCAACGGCTCCGCCGCGCCTTCTGCGAACGCCGCAGCGCCCCCGGCGACCGACTACTATCCCTCGCAGCTGATCAGCAACGGGAGCGCTGGTGGCAGGCATGGGATCAACGGGGAGCCGCCGAGCGCCGCCGCTGGAGGCGAGCCCAGGAATCCGGCCCTGATTGCGGTGAGTGGCGTGGCTCTCCAGTCCTTCACCGCGAACGCTCCTTCCCGTCCAGTCAATAGTTTGGGGCGATTTGGTTTTGTGGGGGTTTGGCAATGCCCGACTAAAATTTCTTGCGCAGGTCGTCCTCGACTTACGACGGTTCGCTTACTGACCGTTCCAAAGGCAGCGGGACCGCTTTTGCAGACTTACAACCGAAGCGGCATTCCCGTGCTCCGGGGATTTATATATTTATTTTAGTTTGTCAAGCATGTATGAGAAAGCAAGTATAAGTATCAACATAACATATAAACATATAAGTATAAACGGGTATAAGTATATTCCTAATAAATGAGAACGAAAAATTTATAAATGGGGATGATAGGCACGCTGGTGCCCTTATGCATGCCCTCTTACAGACCCTCTTAGGAATGGAGTGAGGTCCACTGTAGACAGTTTAAGGTTACATTAAATTTACATTAATTGAATTGAATTAATTGAATTCCTTAGTTGAATTAAATTGAATTAATTTACATTTGGATGCTTGGCAACCGGCTCGTATTTACAATGGTTGGAGGCTCCCAGGGGTCATGGCATCATCCCCTTTTGCAATTGCCTGACAAAACAAAGCCAATGGGGAAGCCGGATTCACTTAACAGCCAGGTTACTCGTTTAACAACTTCAGTGATTCGGTTAACAGATGTGGCAAGAAAAGTCGTAAGATGGGGCAAGACTCACTTAACACATTTCTCGCTTAGCAACATAAATTTCGGGCTCGCTTGTGGTTGCAGGTTGAGGACTATCTGTATTTATTTGCACCCCGTCTTTATCGTAACCGTGAGAGGGAAATTGGAGTCCTAGTGAACAGACACTTAAATAGGAGGCTGCTGTGTGCTGCAGCTGCCAAAAAAGCCAATGCAATACTCGGCTGCGTCAACAGAGGGATAGACTCAAGATCACGTGAAGTGTTCATACCACTTTATAATAACACCTTGGTAAGGCCACACTTGGAATACTGCGTCCAGCTTTGGTTACCACAGTGTTAAAAAGACGTTGAAAGTCTAATCTAGAAAGAATGCAAAGAAGAGCAACCAAGATGATTAGGGGACTGGAGGCTAAAACATATAAAGAACGGTTGCTGGAACTGGGTATGTCTAGTTTAATGAAAAGAAGGATTAGGGGAGACAGGATAGCAGGGTTCCGATATCTCAGGGGCTGCCACAAAGAAGAGGGAGTCAAGCTATCCTCGAAAGCACCTGTAACGTAAAGGTAACAGTTCCCCTCACATATACATGCTCGTCGTTGCTGGCTCTAGGGTGTGGTGCTCATCTCTGTTACAAAGCCAAAGAGCCAGCGCTGGGCAAATATGTCTCTGTGGTCATGTGGCTGGCATGACTAAATGCCAAAGGGGCACGGGACACTGTTACCTTCTCACCAAAGTGGTCCCTATTTTTCTACTTGCATTTTCACATGCTGTCGAACTGTTCGATTGGCAGAAGCTGGGACAAGGAATGGGGAGCTCACTCTGTTACACGGCGCTAGGGATTCGAATCGCCAAACTGCCGACATTTCTGATCAACAAGTTCAGTGTCTTACCCACTGAGCCACCATGTCTCCTTTAAAGCACCGGATGACAGGACAAGAAGCAATGGGGTGGAAACAAATCAAGGAGAGAAGCAACCTAGAACTAAGGAAAAAAAAAATTCCTGACAGTTAGAACAATTAATCAGTGGAACAACTTGCCTCCAGAGGTTGTGAATGCTCCAACACTGGAAGTTTTTAAGAAGAGATTCAACAGGGTTGCCTATCTAAGCATGGGGTTGGACTATAAGATCTCCAAGGTCCCTTCCAACTCTGTTATTCTATTATATCTCAACACATTTTTCTTTTTCTAATTTCCCCATAATAACAACCCTGCAAATCCTAATTCTGTCTGAGCTGCAGAATGCAAATAATCAACCATAGCTTTCTATATCAAGGTTTGTGGAGCCAAACTGGGTGCTTGGGTAGCCTCAACTGGCTTTCTGACCTGAGTGGTCCCCATCCCTATCGGGATTGTTGGAATCTGGAGCAAAGTTGGGGCTTTGGGTGGGGCTGGAGGGAAAGTCTTTCTGTCTAGTGTCCCCCCCAACACATACACAATATAACACTTGAAACAATGTAACACTTGAGGGGGCTGATCACAGAGAGAGAGGGGGGAGTGTTTTCGGGAAAGAGGGAGGGGGAATTTGGAGAGCCTCTAATGATCTCCTGAGCATCAGATGGAGCATCAAATCAGAAGAACCTTTGCTTCCCCTCCCCCCACCAGATTCCGAGAGGGTTTTTGGTTGGTTTGTTTGTTTTTGCAAAACTCCATTTCATTTTTTTAAAAAGTATTGATTCGTTTCCTTAGATTTAGATCAGAGGTCCCCAAACTTGACAACTTTAAGACTTGTGGACATCAACTCGCTGGAGAATTCTGGGAGTTGAAATCCACAAGTCTTAAATTTGCCAAATTTGGGGACCCCTGATTTTAGATGCTACCCAAATCAGGGTGACATTGGACAGCTCAGAACTCAGTCTAAACAATTTTCAAAGTATAATGTAGAACAGGGGTGTCAAACTCAATTGCAATTGAGGGCTGCATCAGGCTTGTGTTTGACCTTGGGGGGGGGAGCACAGTCAGTTCGATGTCACTCACGTTGGGGGCACCTGTTGTGGCCCATGCAGGCCTGGGGGGGGGATTCTCCTGCAGTTCTCTGCTGGGCAAAATCGGAGCCTGGAAGGGCCGCATGCAGCCCTCCCAAGCTCCGTTTTCACTGGCAGAGGCACCACAGGCCGGTCCTTTGCTGTTTCCAGGGTGACCCCACAGGCCAGATCTAAGCATCCTGCAGGCCGCATCCAGCCTTGAGTTTGACAGCCCTGACGTGGAATGTGAAACAGAGAGAGAGGAAAAACAGCACTCATCTGGACCATCCACTCTAAATCTCCCCCCGGGAAAGGGCAACCCAACAAGAGGACCACATCCACCTTCTTACCCAGTTAGACCAGTTCTTCAAATCTGTCAGGAACATCATGAGGTAGGGCCCCACACACAGACATCTCAGGGGGAGCTCTGTTGGCCAAATGACCCTGTCCAGTTTGTACACTATAAAGCACATATTTCAGGAACTGCACTGGTTGTCCTTAAGCTTCCAGTCCTCCTTGAACCTGCTCTGAAGAGGAAAAACTGCTCTTTGAATAAGACTTGGGGCACTGAATGGACATTAAGATGCTTCTTAAGCCCATCTGGCGATGATGGGGGGGGGGGTTTAGTTATTTTTTTATGTTGCCNGATGATGGGGGGGGGGGTTTAGTTATTTTTTTATGTTGCCTTGGGGATCTGCTGCTTTTTATGTTGCGGATGACAAATTGTTGATCAGGGTGAATAATCAGGAGTGTAAGATAAACCAAGCAGCTGACAGACCTAAGACTTGCTAGTGGATACTGCAAAACATCAGCAGCAAAAATCACCACAATTCTTTAAACAGCCCTCAGGTCTGTCTTTTGAAGCACCTCCGGTGATTCAAAATTGCCATTCAGGGCCAGCTATGTCCCCCATTCAGAGGGATTTTGCAAGCTTGAATGGTAGAAGTGGTCATGGAGGTTTTTGGGTAAAAAATTATTTCCATCCCTATTCTAAAAAAAAATCCCTAAATCAAGGCTTTCCAACCTTAGCAACTTTAAGATGCATGGACTTCAACTCCCAGAACTCCCCAGCCAGCCACATATCTTAAAGTTGCTAAGGTTGGAAAATTTTGTTATAGACAGTCATCCTTCAAATTAAGGCCATGAAAGGTCTTTTAAATCAGGGATGTTGTGATTGGAAAGGTCAAAAAAAGTTAAGATAATTGCAATTGCAATTTTATATATTTTATATATGAGTGATACATTGCACATTACTCATATAACAAGGCAGAGCTTGGATCACACCATTATGAGTAGACATTATAAAATTACATGGGACAGGGATTTTGGTGGGTGCCAAGAAAATATCTACAGACCATATTAGGGAATTAGGCACCCAAAGTTTCTGCCTCATGTAATTTTATATTTTATATTATTTTAATTTTTAAAAAGTGAGCAGAAAGCTAATATTCTAGAAAGTAAACACCATCCTCAGACAGCTATATCTAGACAGCTGTACAACCAGACAGCTAAGGAGAAATTTCCTGACAGAACAATTAACCAATGGGAAGGCTTCCTTCAGAAGTTGTAGGATCCCTGTCACTGGAGGTTTTAAAGAAGATATTGGATAGTCACTTGTCTCAAATTGTATAGGGTTTCCAGCCTGAGCAGGGGTTCCAATTCTGTTATTCTGTTTTATCCTATATAGCCTTCCAGAAGCCTTCTTAGAAAATAAAATACTGAGTGGCTCCAAGAGCTTGGTTTTATTTTTGGTGTACACATGCTGACATATAAACATGTTTTGCAAGAGTGTCATAATCTTATTTCAATCCAGGCTGCAATTAAATAATAGATGAAAAGCTAGTTTAGAAAATGACGAAGGTCATTCTAGGTAGATTTAGGTTTGTGTTAAAATTACTGTAAGATATTTGCATGGCTTCCCACCTTTTTTCTTCTGACAAACATACAGGTGGTCCTTGACTTATAACCATATTTGGGACTGGAAATTTGGTTGTAAATCAGTGTGGTCAATAAGTCAAATTAAGACGTGTCCAGATCTGATTTTATTACCCTTTTTATAGTGGTTATAAAGCAAATCACTATGGTTCTTAAACAAATCAGGCGACAGTTAAGCAAATCTAGCTATGCCAATGCAAGTTTTTTGCCTAAAACCGACAAAAAAAATGCAAAACATGATCACGTAAACTGCAGGATGCATAAATGCAATCTGGTTGCCAAGCAGCTGAACTTAATTATATAACCTCTGGGATGTCTATGGAGATTCTCAGTCATCCAGGTCATGGTTGTCCCAAAGGTGCTTTGTCAAGAGGCAACTGGACTTTCTGGTTTTTCTTTGAAGATGTTTTGCTTCTCATTCAAGAAGCTTCTTCAGCTCTGACTGGATGGATCAATCAGAGCTGAAGAAGCTTCTTGGATGAAAAGCAAAACATCTTCAAAGAAAAACCAGAAAGTCCAGTTTGCTTCTTGAAAAAGCACTTTTGAGGACATCCCTGGGATGGTCCAGTGGACTTAAATGTGATTATAGGTCATAAAGCACTTTTTCTTAGGTCATCCTAACTTTGAACAGTTGTTAAACAAACAGTCATAAATTCAGGAGTACTACTGTACCTAACGCAGGGATTGGAAGAATAATTCGCTTATTATAACTACATCAACCTACATAGACAACATTTAGTACAGAAATATATGTGTTTGTGAAGAATAGGTCTTTGAACATGAAATATGCATGCTTAGGGACAGGTATAACTTTCAAGTAACAATTGTTTGGTACAGAACATAGGGGGAAGCAGCTGCATACTAGGTGGGATATCTAACATGTCTTCAGTACTTGAAGCTATCTCATGTTCCTCATAGTTTTTTCTTTGTCCAAACCTCTTATCATCTAAGAGTTGTTCCAATTTGTCACTGTCCTTAATATGCAATGAATGGAACTGGATACAGTATTCTTCTTGTGGTCTGACCAATGTAGAAAAAAAGGAACTCTTGATCTAGGCATAATACTTATATTGGATTGCATTTCCTTTATTTGACTTCACTATTGGTTCAAGACAATATACAAACACACAGCAATTCTTCCATAGTTGTTCTTTACAACAACCTTATAAAGAGATGTGCTACATGGGGGATAATGAGGCAGCTTCCATGGTTGAGGATAAATTCCAAGTTGGCTCCTATCTCTAAAAATACTACATGCGCTACCTCTATTACACTTGGATGCATTACAAGAAGATTAGTTCTCTGGCATAATCAAAAGAATTCAGAGGGAATCTTAAATTAAACTTGTCCTTGAGCCACAAGATTGACTATTCTGATATTGTTGGATAAATCTATATTGGGCATTCCCTTTAAGACATTCCCATTTCCATAGTCAAAATAAATAGTAATATGGAATATCTGCAATATGGGGGGGGGGGGGA
>BHFT01017982.1:15865-49484 GCA_004320025.1 Laticauda laticaudata | reverse complement strand
GGGGGGGGGGGGGGACTGTTGAATATCTTGAAGAATAAGAGAGGCTAAGTCACTTTTTGGAAATCAGTCTTAAGACTGTAAGAAAATTACAGTCCTGTGAATCTTTGGTAAATTGCAGTGTTCCTGGGAAATTTCTACAAAAGTTCATTTCTTCTCCTTCTGTGCTTTTCAGACCACAGAAAAGCAATTAATAATGTCTGGTATTTAGGAACATGTCTACTTTTATTTACAAGGGTTTGCCAAAGCTGGGTTTGGGTTAGTTGGTTATTTTTTTCCCCACAATTTATTCAACACGATAGATAATCAAATAGGAAAACGTATAGTTTTTGTAGAATTTAATAAAATAATCATACTTATTTAGTAATATTTCAAAAATGTTCAATGTATATTGATTGAAGGACACTTACAAAACTGAAAACGAATATTGTTTATTTTGGCAAGTATGGAATACGACAAAAATGGTGATTTACTTAAAGCTAACTCCTAAATTTATCCTTGAGATAACATTTTAGCTAGATTCATAAGATAATTCTGCTTTACCTAAACAAATGCCCCATAGTTTTTAGTTGCATTTAGTACCAAATAAGAGTCCCTATTTATTTGTAATCATCTCAGAAATAGGTTTTTCCATTCTCTAAACAAGTAAAGCCCATGAGTAATGTTTCTTCTTGCAAATGATGTTTTTCAGAAGAAAGGGAAGAGGGAAATTATTGGGGTTTCCAGCTTTGAAAAAAAAAACTGAAATGAGTTTTGATAGCATTGTAGGACATATTGCACCAACTTTCAAAAACTTTTCAGACAGACAGTTGATGGTGGTGGTGGCAGCAGCTGAGAAGACAACTTTGTCTATTGCTAGGTTTAAAATAGTTGTAAAGAAGACATCAAAATAATCATCCGCAATTAGAAAAAAATTAGAGCAAAATAATTACCTATTATATCTATATACATACACACACATACTTGTATGCACACACACACACATATATATATATATATATGTTTTCTTAAGTTTTCATGGGTGTTTATATATATGATATTCAGCTTTGTTCGGGTATTTTTCCACGTCATTATAGTTGTGCTTTTAAAGTTGTAACAACGTTTCGGCAGAATCTCATCTGCCATCATCAGAAGCCTGAAGATGGCAGGTGAGATTCTGCTGAAACATTGCTACAACTGTAAAAGCACAACTATAATGACGTGGGAAAATACCCGAACAAAGCTGAATACCATATATATGTGTGTGTGTGTGTGTGTGTGTGTGTGTATGTATGTCTGTCTGTGTATAAATATGTGTTTTCTTAAGTTTTCGTGGGTACGTACATGTATGGTATTCAGCTTTGTTCGGGTATTTTCCCACGTCATCATAGTTGTGCTTTTTATATATATTTATATATGTGTGTGTGTGTGTTCGGGTATTTTCCCATGTAAGATTAAGAGTATCTTGGGGACGTTTCGACAAGGTCCCTCTTGCCATCATGAGGCTGGTGCTTTCAGCTTTGTGCCAGTGCAAGCAGTGTGGGAGCTGCTCTCTATAAATACTGGTGGTGGGGGCTGGTGCGCTGGGCTGGTTGGCTGCGCTGCTGCCTCTTTGATTGGTTGATGGAGTTGATGTTGGTATAATGGGCTATGTGATGGCCTTGTGAGTTTTGTTGTGGAGATATCCTGGATCTNGGTTGATGGAGTTGATGTTGGTATAATGGGCTATGTGATGGCCTTGTGAGTTTTGTTGTGGAGATATCCTGGATCTTCTGCTGTAATCTCCTAGGTTGTTTGTTTTGTAGCTTCTGTCAGCAAAAACGGAGCTTGGGAGGGCTGCCAGCGAGCTCCATTTTTGCTGGCAGAGGGTTGCAGGACGTTGTCAAAACCAAAAACAGAGCTCAGGAGCCCATTTTACTGGCAGAGTGCTTGGGCCACTGCAGGCACCCCCGACATGAGTGACATCAAGCTGATGATGAGTCAAGCCTGATTTTATGATCATTTTTTGCCATGGTTGTTAAACAAATCATTGCAGTTGTTATGTGAATCATGAGGTTGTTAAGCAAATCTGGCTCCCCTTCCCACTGACTTTACTTGTTGGAAGGCATCTGGGAAGGTGACAAATGGTGATCATGTGACCCCAAAATACTGCAATGCTGCAGGTACATGCCAGTTGCCAAGCAATTTTGAATGCTTGACCGTGAGATACTAAAATGTCACAAGTGGAAGGATTGGTTGTAACTCACTTTTTTCAGGGTTGTTGTAACTTTGAACAGTTGTTAAGTGAATAGTTATAAGTCGAAGACTACCTGTATTGTACTTTTTAAAAATAGAAATAAAGAAGATAGAGGGGAGGGAGAAAAACAGTTCTACATACCTGTCATTCCTTTATAACTGTTATTATTTGTAAATCTCTTAAAAATAGGCCAGGTTTACATGACATATCCTCTAGGACAGCGGTTGCCAACCAGTGGGCCGGGGACCACTGGTGGTCCACGAGAAAATTTTGGTGGTCCGCAGAGAAATGTCCCCCCCAAAGCAATTATTCAGCTGCTCGGGAACACAAGCTGCGTTGTCCCACATGGACAAGCCCACCTGCTGGCCGCGCACTCTCAGCTGAACACAAAACTGAAGTATTGCCAAGGTGATCTGGAAACGGAAGGTAAGCAATGGCAGGGAAAGAAAATCCGCCCCGGGTGGCTGCTGACAATTGGTGGGGAAAGTTCGGTCCCGTATTCCAGAGCGGCAGTATGCACAGACTGGCCTTTTGGTCATACCCGGAGCAAGCTCCTCCAGTCCATGGCAACCAGTGCACCTGAGAAGGAGGAACAGCTGCTCCAGGATGACCATAAGGCCAGTCCTGTGGCTACTGCCGCTCTGGAATATGGGACTGACTTTCCGCACCAATGGTCAGCAAGCCACCATCAGTCAAAATTCATATTAGTGGTCCCACAGGATTTAAAATTATGAGTTTGGTGGTCCCTGAGGTCCAAAAGGTTGGCGACCCCTGCTCTAGGAATACAAAAACACATTCTACTCCCTTGACTGTATAACATGGTAGGGAAGGAAACTAGAACAAAATTCCCGATGTTGTAATATACCGTATTTATTCAAATATACACCCTGTGACTCAGTTTGTTTGTGGTGTTCAGGTCGGGGTTGTTTAGAAAAAAGTAATTAACCTTGGAAATAGAAGTACATAAATAACAGAGAAAGTCAACTATTTCCTCTCTTCTTAAGATTAGGGTGCCTGGAGTGTCCCACCATTTTATTACAATTATAAATCAAAAGAGCCGCATCCCAAAACATCTGGAAGGACAACTTATTGCTGTTCCAGCCTTGAGAAATCACAAACAATATTATCTTAAAAAGTAGCCATTTATTCTTTTTTTAATCTTTCCTAATTATAATTACATCAGGAAAAGGGAAGCCTCCCCAGAATAAATAGTGTCAGCTTGCAAATTACTGGGGAAATCTGGCTCAGTTTGCTGTTAGTGCTTCTCCTTACATAAGGATCCAAGTTAGACACAATGTTGGCAGGATGAGAGCTTTTTGTTTGCTTCTTCCAGGGTTTAAGATAGTTAAATGGGAGGCTGAGTGTTGGCAATGAAAGGAGGAGACCTTGGAGGACAAGATCAAAGACAGGAATAAATAGCTTCTCACCCATCACAATTTCCCTAATATGAAGTCTCTGGTATCGTTCAACAGTTTACATAGGTGCAGCATTACTGCCCTTGGGGCTTTGTAACCATGCCAGCACATCCAAAGAGGTTCATGAGAGTGCCAAAATCCTCCGGTGTGGACAAGGTCTAAGAAAGACATCATGCCACTAGAAGATTTCAATTGCAATAATGGAAGGGAACAGTTCTGCTTGTTGAATTTCAATAAGCAGAGAGCTTCAGCTGCAGAAAGCAGCCAGGATCAGAGGTGGTATTCAACAGGTTCTGACCAGTTCTGGAGAACCAGTAGCAGAAATTTTGAGTAGTTCAGATAACTGGCAAATACCATCTCTGACTGGCCCTGCCCCCATCTATTCTCTCCTTCAGAGTCCCAGTTAATCGGCTGGGTCTTCTTTTGTTGCCCTGCACAGGAGAACGGAGCAGGAAAGCAGGTTGGTGGAGTGGGGAGAGAATGGAGATTTTACAAACCTTCCCCTGCCATGCCCACTAAGCCACACCACGTCCACCAAGCCACGCCCACAGAACCAGTAGTAAAAAAATATTGAATCCCACCACTGGCCAGGATCCAACTTTTTAAAAGTGTATCTTAAGTATGGGTGGTGTTCGATTTACGACCGCCATTGAGCCTGGTGTTTCTGTTGCAGAGCGAAACATTGATTAAGTGATCTTTGCTCCATTTTGCGAAATATCTTCCTTGCCCGAGTAGATTAAGTGAATCACGGCAGTTGTTAAATTAGTATCGGAGTTACTAATTTAAGCGAATCCGACATTCTCATGCACTTTGCTTGTCAGAAAGTCGCCAAAGAGGCTGATGTGACACTGCAGCCGTCATGAATATTAGTCAGTTGCCAAAGAATTTGGATCACATGACCATGGGATGCTGCAATGGTCATAACTGTGAAAACTGTCATTTTTCATAAGTCATTGTTTTCAGGACCGTTGTAACTTTGGCCACGAAATGAGCTATTATAAGTCTTGTGACTTTGACTTTGCCCTGGGATCATTTAGTCCCCTTTTGGGACCTTCTGACAAGCGAAGACAACAGGGAAGCCAGATTCACTTCACAACCAGGGTACAAATTTAACAACCACAGTGATTCACTTAACTGTGGCAAGAAAAGTTGTAAAATGCTAACAAACGTCTCACTTTAACAACAGAAACTTTGGGGTCAATGGTGGTCAAAAGTCAAGGACTACCTGTAGTTCATCCTTCCTGGGTTAATGAAAGATCTTTCTTATACCATGTGTCCACGTTCCACCACTTAATTATGGCTGATCCATACAATTTTCTTATGTTCACATATTTGTGTGTGTGTGTGATATACATCTAAGAGAGATGTCAATTTAAGTGTAGATTCTGCGTCATCCAGAGGAAGCTAGAAAAAAATCTGCCAAAATGAGCCAGTATTTTGTAGACATTTCGACTTAGCTGGCATCTCTGGATGATTCTGGCACCTGTCAAGGTTGTCCTTGATAAGAATTGATGTCATATTAATATTAATTTTTGGAGAAAATGACTTGCTGAGATTCCACATATCACTGCCAAGCGAAGCCAGTACAGTGTTCTAAACTGTGGAAGGAACCAATTGTTCAAGTGTGAAATGCTATGCACCATTGAATGTTCTCTGTGGGATACAATAAGATGCTTGAATGAACAGTGGTCAAATATATAAGCAATAGATGACTGTGGAGGTTTTCAGCCATCCAGGTTATCCCAAAGGTGCTTTTTCCAAAAGGCAGCTGGACTTTCTTGGTTTTTGTCTTGAAGACATTTCGCTTCTCAACCAAGAGGCGTCTTCAGTTCTGAACTCCACCATTCAATCAGAACTAAAAATGTTTCTTGGATGAGAAGCGAAACATCTTCAACATAAAAAAAACAACAAAGAAAGTCTAGTTGCCTTTTGAAAAAGCACTTTTGGGACATATAAGCAATAGATGTTGCCTGTAAAATATTTCAATACAGCTCAGTATAAAACACTAGTTTCCCCAAAATACTTTATGAACGGAGTTGTCAAATTATGGCTTATAATCCTCCTCTAGGGTGCAGTTAGTAAATGGGGAGAGGGGGGGTTAATTGATCAAATTTGCTCAGCCAATGTAAGAGGGATGCCAAAGCAAGCATCTAGTGTGGATTAAAATGGTTAAAAGAAATAGCAAGTTTTGAGAAATAGCTCAATCCGTGAATTTAAACCATTTGTCAAAATGTTCCACCAGTCACAGCAGTTTTCTTTATTAAATTCACTGGTTATTTAGTTTTATTTGGGAGGATCTCATAATTTATTTATCAGTTTAGAGAGGTACAATATTGCAAAGTTAGAAAACCTCTATCATCATATGGAGAAAAAGGGCAACTGCCTGTTTCAAATACTGTCAAGCTTTAGGAAATGTGATCTTTTCCAAACAATATTTCTCTGACACCTCTTGTTAATGTATGCTGTGTATCTGCTACCTGCTATATACAGTATATTCCCAAATGTAAACAATATCTACACTTTACACTGTTTACAAGGTGTGACAGGAAGGATTTTCCTTTCAAAGAAATGTTGACAGCCCGAAGATAGATGAGAAGTCTGTCACTCATAGAAAAATAAATTCAATACATTTTTACTCCCAGGAGGCTGCAGGGAGGCCCACTAGGGCCAAAACGGGGAGTACAGTGGGACACGTCGCACCCCCTCCTGCAGTCCCCCATTGCCCACGCATGTGCATACGACCTCCCCCACGCTCCCTCTGCCTCGCGCATACACACATGTCTCCCGCATGTGCCCCACCCCCACGCTGGAGCTGAGCTGGGGTGTGCCATAGGTTCTCCGTCACAGTTTTAGAGGGTTGTGGAAGCACTTGAAAGTTTGTCTGTGTCCTTAAGGTCACCTGATGATCCTGGTTCCTGTAGTCTCCCATTGGCGCCATCCATGTGCCAATTGTTCGCTTACAATATTTAGTCTAGCGCTCACATTTTAGGGCTTTTCGGGCCATGTTTGTCATGCAAATCACTGCCATTGTTAAATTAGTAACATGATGGTTATGTGAATCTGGCTTCCCTGTTTACTTGGCTTGTTTACAAAAGGAGATCACATGATCGCGGGACACTGCAACCAGGGGTGGGCTTCAAATTTTTTAGCGAGGGGCTCTCTGCCGTAATGACTGGCTGGGTGGGCGTGGCTGGCTGGTCATGTGACCGGGTGGGTGTGGCCAACTCAACATCATTTATTTGCCCTAATTACCTAAAAAAAGATATATACCAAAAAGTTGTTTATTATTTTGTGCATTTAATACTTAAATAAAAGACTGGGTGAAACCAGGCTTAATAGCAGTTACTATGAGAGGGATCTTGGAGTCTTAGTGGAGTTTCTAGAGAGTTACATGATTCTTATTATTTGGAATTAAACCCCTTCAAGGCTTGTGGCTATGTTATCTGATTTTCTCAATGGCTCTCCCTGCAAGCCCTGAGTAGATTGTTTATCGAGCTTGCAACACTTTTATGAGGTGTGAAATACTCTTGGCTGAATGCCCAGAAGTTCAATTAAGCCTATTAAGAACTTTCCTTTACTGCTTGTCTTTCTGAGGTTACTGTGTGCTCTCTCTTAGCTAATGCAAGCCTCCAGCAGCCCACCCCTGACTGCAACCATCATAAAAATATCTGAATTTTGATCACATAATCATGGGGTTACTACAAAGGTTGTAAGCGTGTGAAATGGTCATAAGTCACTTTTTTCAGTGCTGTTGTAACTTTGAACGGTCACTAAATGCTGTTGTATGTCAAGGATTACCTGAACTAGTACATTGGATGAACCAGGCCATTACTTTAATCTAGAATCTAGTTTGCTTGGGCTTTACAAATTTATATCCTACCTTGTACTAACTTCAGTTTTGGTTCTGTCCTTTCAATGTGCAAAACCACAACCCTTACAAACCGCAGTGGTTTAGCCAAGCAATTAACTTTATGTATTACGTTGTATCAGTCAATTGCTTTAAGTAGTTTGTATTCTTTTAACTTAAAATAGTGTAGGAACAGAGCCATTATGACTTGCTAACCATAGTCTAAGATGTACCATGTTGCATGAACAAAGGTTGGATGTACCTTAGTACCAGAATTAAAAAAAAAAATTGAACCTGTAGTACCAGAATTAAAAAACAATTGAACATTTCAGGTATGTTCCTTCACAGTCTTAGATTTTTATATGGACCTAAGATATGTTAAACCTCATCATGTGTTGACTAGTTTGGTGGTCACAAATTTTTTTTCAGATTATCTGCTGCTGCTTTAGAGATTGTGCAATCCATTCCATTCTTTAAGATATAAATATTTAGTCATCTTTCCTCTTTATACATGCATTAATAGCATTGCAGTAATATATTCCTGGAGTGGATTTCCCTTTTCTTTCTTTCTCCCATTTATTGGATCCATCTCACAGGCAATATTTCCTTTCTGTTTGCTTTTGTGTTTTGGTGCAACAGTATCTATAGATACAAAAATAATGACTGATGTGAAATCCACTTCTTTCTGAGCTAGCATTGGGTTTATTGAATCAGCTTGCAGGGTTGAGGATGGAAATAGGTCAAGGGATAAAGGATTCATGTCTTTAAGGATCAAAGTTTGAACGTTATAAACTGCCATAAGGTTATTTAGTTGAAAAAGTTACCAATAGTATCAACAAATGATTAGCACAATTTCGGCAGGCAAAGTTGTGTTTTTACAGCCCTTTTGTCTGGCCCCCTGGGCAACCATTTTTCACAGAAAATTCTCTGGCATTTTAAGAAGAAAGTTCTTCTATAGTATCTCCAATGTACTTTAGGACAACTTAAGAAAACAGACTATGATGATTTATACATGAGAAGTGGTTTTGGCCTGATGTGAATTGGATTTTACATGAGATCATTTGTTTTCCACTTGTTGTTCCTCTGATTTCACACGAAAGCATGACTTTATTTGTTGTTGCTCAAGACCAGAAGACAACATATCATCCACATCATAGATAGGAATCCTGAATGCCTATTTGTAAGGGAAAGCTGTACATGTAAGTGTGGGTTCCTTCACAGTTCTGCAGACTGCATTCTTGATAACAGGAACTTGTAGAATATGGTTGATGGGTATGACTTCTTCTGTGAACAATTGGGGAATGGGTTCACTTGAACATGTTGTTCTCTCTATCTGCCTTTTTAAGACCAGTCCCTGAATCCTACAGTTCTGATTCTTAATTTACATGTTAAAACAGAATTAATGTATTCTCTCTTAAGTTGTGAGTGATGGTATTTGAGTTTTGAAATGTCTCTTGTGCACACCACACAGTGGCTACTCTTCATATGGACATTTAATACTCATATTTGCAGCGTAGACCAAAATATCTCAGAGCAAATTAAATTGGTTTACTGAATAAATATACTCTGTCAAAAGTTTCTAAAAATGGGAACACATGTTATGCAAATACACACATGAAAGCTACTAGCTAGTGTAAAGTAGAAAACTTGCCCAAACTCAAGTCTCTCTATACGATATAAACTATAATGTCCATATCCTGTAGCCAGCATGGCCATCATACTTGAGAGCATTGGGCTGGGCAAGGCAGGCTGAAGAGGCCAATAACAACAGAACAAACATTTTAAGCAGATAATGCTGTAATTCGCTTCATTCATTCAGTTTCTATGGCTGCCTATCTCAGTCAGTGACTCTGGGCTGCTGGTCCCATGCATGGATAGGTTTATTAATGCTTTCTGAACACCGTAATAATTGCTTCTTTTTTATCTCCTTTGTCAGCAAGTGGTGAACAGATCTGTTAGTGTTACCTAGTCAAAATAAAAATACAAAATTCCTAGCATACAGTGATAGAAATCAACTTTACCTTGCACTCACTTTTTGAAGTGGACATCATGTCATTCAAACCTGGCCTTTTGACATCCCTGCTATGTTGTAGAGAAGATCATGGTATCTTTAGAAGGTTGGTGATGGCTTCAGGTGTTTTCATAGGGCATTTTGTGCCTCAGATCAATGGGCTGAAAAAAGCTCAAGACCAACTAGGAAACTTCTGGGTAACTTTACCTGGAAGGAGTTATGAGAGTATACAAGTTTTCTTGAAATCCAAGTTGTGTACTATTACTGAACATAGTCTACACACTCACTTTATATGGGGCTAATTGAGGTCACACAAAAGGCATAGGCAACCTAGATCCTATGCCTTCAAAACCTTTCAGCCATTTCTTTCCAAAAATCCTCCAAGGGCCAAAAGAGCCTTTGGGAGTTACAGGTTACTAGCTTCCACCCAATAAACCAATTGTCTGTAATGGTACAGGGTTTCCTGAACAAGCAGGGGGTTGGACTAGAAGACCTCCAAGGTCCCTTCCAACTCTGTTATTCTATTATTTTGGATTTTCTCTTTCCTTTCCCTTTCCAAGTAAATTGGTCCCTGGCTTTCTTTTTCCATTTGGCTTAGCTAAATATTGTCTTTTGGAACTAACATGAGGCTGCACATGCTTTCAATATGTTCTCCTTCTCATCCCAAATATTTATACCCTCTGCAATGTTGTTCCGTGTAGATCTGTTTGAACATTTAAGTTTTGAAGGAGGTTTTGGAAAGTTCCTTTTTTTCCCTCCATTTTCTCTCTTGCTCTTGTTCTTTTTCCTAGTGGAAATCTGTTTCTCCTAAGTGCACTTCTCCTTCTCCTTTGCTAAAATGTATTTAGGGCAGCTTTATATAGATTAACTTTCCCACCTCAAGGGAAGGCAAATCACATTATAACCATTTAATTGTGGGATGTTTATTATGTCAACTCTTGAACAGAATTGTATGTTTTTAAATGCAATCTATTCCTCACGGGTTGTAATAAGATAACGGATTCTGGTACATTCAGACAAGGCACACTTCTGTGGTTCAGATTTAAACACCACTTAAACTCCCTGCGTTTGTTTTCTGAGAATTACAGAAAAGATGGGAGGAAAAATAATTGCACTTGCTCAAAATTCTGGAAATTCCTGTCCCAGCCCTTTTAAATGGCATCAGACTAGGAAGCATGAAGAACAGAATATGAAATTTGGTTTCTAATCCAGAGAAAAGAAGGAGTGGGGGTGGCACGATAGCAGTGTTTCAATATGTCAGGGGTTGCCACAAAGAAGAGGGAGTCAAGCTACTTTTCAAAGCACCTGAGGAGTAGACAAGAAGCTATGGGTGGAAATTAATCAAGGAGAGAAGCAACGTAGAACTAAGAAGAAATTTTCTAACAGTCAGAACAATTAACCAGTGGAATGTCTTGCCTTCAGAAGGTGTGGGTACTTCATCACTGGAAGCTTTTAAGAAGAACCATAGAAATGGTGGTAGACTTTAGAAGAAACCCTCCTATATTGTCACCTCTTACAATACCAGACAACACAGTATCAACAGCAGAGACCTTCAAATTTCTAGGTTCTACTTTATCACATGACCTAAAATGGGCACCTAGCCAATAAAAATAAAATAAAATAAAAATAAAAAATAAAATGGACATCAAAAACGTCATCAAAAAAGCACAACAAAGAACGTTCTTTCTGCGCCAACTCAGGAAGCTCAAACTGCCCAAGGAGCTGCTGATCCAGCTCTACAGAGGAATGAATGAGTCTGTCATCTGCACCTCTATAACTGTCTGGTTTGGTTCTGCAACCCAACAGGGCTGATGCAGATTTCAGAGGATAATTAGGACTGCAGAAAAAAACAATTACTGCCAACCTGCCTTCTATTGAGGATCTGTATACTGCATGAGTCAAAAAGAGGGCTGTGAAATATTTACAGACCCCTCACATTCAGGACATAAACTGTTTCAACTCCTTCCCTCAAAACAACACTGTAGAGCACTGCATACCAGAACAACTAGACACAAGGACAGTTTTTTCCCGAAAGCCATCACTCTGCTAAACAAATAATTCCCTCAACACTGCTCAACTATTTACAAAGTGTACACTACTATTTCTATTAATCTTCTCATCCCTCCTTATCACCCATCCCCTCCCACTTGACTGTTTCCGAGTATGGTCTGATTGTTGATTGTACCCTATGACTATCATTAAGTGTTGTACATTATGATTCCTGATTCTTAATGAACGTACCTTTTCTTTATGTATACTGAGAATATTTACACCAAGACAAATTTCTTGTGTCCAATCACACTTGGCCAATAAAGTATTCTATTCTATTCTAAGAGCCTGGACAGCCACTTGTCTGAAATGGCATAGCGTCTCCTGCTTGAGCAGAGGGTTGGACTAGAAGACTTCCAAGGTCCCTTTCAACTCTATTCTGTTTTGTTCTTTGTAAAAATTCTTCCTAGACTGTAATTTTCTCACCTGAAATTGGAATCCCAACTCAAAATATCATGGAAGTCCATATGAGATAAGAGAAAACTCCCTTGTAATGCAAAAGTCTTTCCGATATTGTGATTTATAAGTTATGTCTCTCAGGAGATACACGTTGTGTTTGTTCCATTGTATCCTCACAACCACACAGTGCATGTGGGCAAATAATGATCAGGCTCCAAGACTACCTGTAATTACAAGAGAGCCATGCAGTGGTTAGAATGCAAATTGCTGGCTAATTCTGCCGACTGTCAGTGGTTCAAGTCACACTGGCTCAAGGTTGATTCATCCTTCCACCCTTCCAAGGTGGGTAAAATGGGAATCCAGATTGTTGGGGGCAATAGACTGACTCTGTAAACTGCTTAGAGCTGTAAAGCACTGTGAAGCGGTATATAAATCTAAATGCTGTTATTATGCAAGCAACCATGTTGATTCTCCTTCAAGAGATCAGTAATGTTGCAAGCAATATTCATACAATAAGGTAACATAAAGACCTAGATAAAGGTTCATCTGCACAGATGCAAACTTGTTTTGGTTCATTTTGAGTAGGTTTTTCTGCGCGGGTGGGTACATGTACATGTGTTGTAACACATTCTGTGAACCCAACATTTTTTATTAATCTAGGATTCAGTGTGTTATGCAAACACAGAAATAACCTGTTTACTCTATTGTCTGAATGCAGACTGCAAGTTGCTTGCTTGAATCAGGCAAGTCAATAGATTTATTGTCCAATGTTGCCTGTGCTGATTAGCAACATCTTTCAAGAATTTTGGAAATGAATCCCGACGTTGCTTTCTTCTCCTCAGTGTAAGAAACTGGTCATGTCAGAATCTTCTTTCTGACTTAATTGGAAAATCCATAGAGTGACCTTAGAACAATCAAAGTGCTGCAGCATAACTTAGCCTCACAAGAGTTTTAGTCATAGCAACATTTAATTGTGGTGGGTTTATAAAAATCCAGAGAATCACTAGGTGGTCACAAGAGATACCGGATGTCCTTTTGATCCGCGGTCCCCAACCTTTTGGGTACTAGGGACCAGTTCCGTGGAGAAAGATTTTTCCATGGACCAGAGGGGAAGTGGTTGTGCATGCCAACTGCATACCGCAGATGGGACTTCGCTTGTTTGTGTGGCCCAGTTTCTGGCATGCCATAGTCCAGTGCCAGTCCATAAACCAGGGCTTGGGAACCTCTGCTTTAAGGTAAAGGTTCCCCTCGCACAGTAGTTTCCGGCTCTAGGGAGCAGTGCTCATCTCTGTTACAAAGCCACTGTCCTAAGACTAGTCTCTGTGGTCGTGTGGCCGGCATGTTACCTTCCCACCAAAGTGGTCCTTATTTTTCTACTTGCATTTTTACATGCTTTTGAACTGCTAGGTTGGCAGGAGCTGGGACAAGTAACAGGAGCTTACTCCATTACTTGGTGCTAGGGATTCAAACTGCCAACATTTCTGTTCGACAAGCTCTCTGCTTCAGATGGCTTTTAAAAAGTACAGAAAATGCTCGCTATTTGCTGCCATCTAGTGGCCTTCTACATATTTGCAGCTCAGAATGGACAAGGAAATCTATCCTGATTGCCCAGGAATTTACCCTGCCTGTGCCAGATCCTTAGTAAACCATTCAAACTGTTCTCAACACACCCTGAGGAATTGCCATAAATGATTTCAAGGCCACCTTGGTAGTATTGTACAGAAGAAACAAGAGAAGAAGCAACGATAATAGTTCCCACACTTTCCTGAGCACTGCGGCTAAAATGTATGAGCTAATTCCCTTAAACAAAGAATCGGCTGCCAGACGATGATTTACAAATAGTTTGGAAAACAAATAAATTAGAAATACGACAATAAGACAACCCGAAGAAGGTTGTCCGGAACTCATAGTAGAATAGGATTGTGGCCACGTAAAGAAATCATTCTGGTTTACAAACTTTGTTCTGTTGTGATTCTTGGAAAGCTTGGGTGGTGTGGGTGGGAGGGGAAGCCACCTTCCAGCTTGCTAACTGTCTCACTTGTGTTTTTACTAATCCGTAAGTAAGGCCTGGGCAAAATAATTCTTTATTTCTTCAAGTAAAAACCAATTGTTGCTGTAGAAATATTCTTTGCCTCCTCAGATAACAAGCATGGTAGCTCTGAACGGACAAGATTTTAATCTCTGTTACTCCTTGTCACTCTTTGGGCAATTTTTTCTTCTCCATCTACTGCTTGAAGTTCAGAGGTATCTGCTTCTCCTCCATCCCCTGATGGGGATGCTACCTCTCCCACTTTTTTTCTAGCTTACCAAGAAGTGGGTAATTTACTTGTGATTTTTTTGAAATCTTTATCCCCCTCTTCTCTGGGTAGAAGTACACTTAGGAGCACCTGCACCCTCACGCTTTGAAGGATATGATCATTCCTGTTTGTATGCCTGGGATGAAACTCTTCAAATCCAAATCTTTGGATCTGAAAAGGGAAAATGGGCTACAGCAGCCATGCCTGAGTGAGTTCTCACCACATACCTTTATGTACTACAGTTCCCATTATCTCCAAGTAGCACAACCATGGGGGAGGATCTGGGGCAGAAGTGGTATTCAGCAGGTTCTGACCAGTTCTGGAGAACCAGTAGCAGAAATTTTAAGTAGTTTGGAGAACCGGTAAATGCCACCTCTGACTGGCCCCGTCCCCACCTATTCTCTGCCTCCTGAGTCCCAGCTGATCAGCTGGGTCTTCTTTTGTTGCCCTGTACAGGAGAACAGAGCTGGAAAGCAGGTATGGAGATTGTACAGTATCCTTCCCCTGCCATGCCCATCAAGCCACACCACACCCATCAAGCCACGCTCACAGAACCGGTAGTAAAATTTTTTGAATCCCACCACTGATCTGGAGTATAGCAGGAAAACAGTCCTCAAGCCAGTAAATTAGTGTTGATTATATGGTAACCTGTGACCCTCCTCCCATGAGAATCCTACCGTGTTTCTCATATAATAAGTCCGGATCTTTTTTCTTTTTTGAGCCCCCCAAAAATGGCTTGGCTGTCTTTTCGGGGGTGACTTGATTCCCCCCCCCCTTGCATCTGTGGGCGGGCAGGTGGCGGTGGCTTGGATGTTGACCTCCGCGTTGGTGGGGCACTTCGTATCGGGGTCAACGCAGGCAGCACCATATCTGGGTGTACAACAAAACTACTTCCTGACAGCAAGCCCCCCCACCATTCCCCACCATTTCGCATGTTTCAATATAGGCCTTAATTTTGGGGGATGGGATTTAATTTCATTTCATGCCTATAAAACATGCTGGGACTTCCTATTGGGGGAGGCCATATTGTTGGAGAAACAGGGTAGTTATGTTTGCTTATTTTTACATTAGTGAAAAACCTAGTTCCTTGATTAATACACTGTGCCAACAACTATCTTTTGAATGTGATTCACTAAAGTTGCATCTTTGAACACATGGCTTATCAATGATTTCCCTTTGAACGATGTTCACCTGTTATTCTTCTGCATGTTGGCATAATATTCTTGATCATAAAAAAATACTGATTCTGTCAATAGTATCCAGTAAATAATTTCAATAGAAAAATACAGAACAGGCCCCTCTACCCAACTGAATAGAGAATCTGTTGAGGAAAGGAATGCAAGTATGAAGAGCTACAAGGACAGATCCTTAAAGCAGATATTCAGATTGGTTTTCATTGGCTAGATTAGAGTGGAATCGGCCTTCTGCAGAGCTATAAGTGAGGCTTTTTTTCCCTTTGTAATCTTTGGAGGTTTTGAGTCCTTCTTTCAGAAGTCCCCAAAATGTCACAGCCAATAAATCCATTATTTTCAAGGGCTGTTGGTGTAAGTGCAGAGCTTGCACGGAAGAGCAGAATTCAGATTTACAACTTCGATGACTCTTTGCAACCTTGGTCACCAAGTGAATCATTTTGCTAGGAAGAGCAAATCTGTAGTTGATTGAACAGAGCTGCAACAGGATAGAAATGCAAAAAACATTTCCCTTCGTTAGCTTTTAAAAATGAGAGGGTCTTTCTTTAAATAAACAGTGATGATTTAGCAACATAAAATCCTACTGTAAACAAAATGTTTTCACTTGGAAAAACAATCTTTCTTTAAAAAAATTCAAGAGCTACAAATATAATAATTTTTAGCCAGGAAAACCCACCCATTGCTTTCTGTAACTTGTTCCATATTTAACCTCTAACAACAGGCCAATCACTGACCTGGTTCCTAAGGCAGAAATTGGGTTCAATAGTATGGCAGTGCAATTTATATTGGACTTCTATTCTGTCAACTGAAAGGCTGGAGAATAATGTGGTCATGTTGATATCTGGCTGTGCTCCGTGATTCTATAGTTGTATACTTGAGACTGAGGGCTTCCTAAAACCACTAGACCAAGGGTGTCAAACTCGATTTCATTGAGAGCTACATAAGGGTTGTGTTTGACCTCGGGTGGCCGGGGCGGGCATGGCCGAGGTGTGCATGACCAGATCCAAAGGTCTTCAAATTTGGCAAGTTTAAAACTTGTGGATTTCAACTCCCAGTATTCCTGAGCTAACATGACTGGAGGAGGAAGTCTAGGAGTTGAAGTCCATAAGTCTTAAAGCTGTCAAGTTTGAAGACCCCTGGCCAGATCGATGACACTCAAGCTCTCTGCCTGTGTGAAAACGGACTCCCAAGCTATATTTTTGGCTGCAACTGGCTCCTGCAACCCTCTGCCAGTGAAAAATGGAATTTGGGAGGGCTCTCACAAGCTCTGTTTTCGTTGGCAGAGGCACCACAGGACAGTCCTTCACTGTTTCCAGGATGGCCCTGTAGGCCAGATCTAAGCCCTCCATGGCGGAATCCGGCCTCTCGGCCTTGAGTTTAATACCCCTGCACTAGACTGAAATTGTTCTCTTTTTTTCCAGTTTTCTATACTTCTATGCTTGTTTGTGGCTGTGTTGAAAGGTGTTTTACTCTAGTGGTGGGAGAAAAATCAGCCATTGCTCTTCACTCCATCAATGTTGTGAACCAACTCTCTTTCTCATCTTTTTCTTTGGGGGCATTTTTACTTATATGGTAATACCTTATATAAAGTTTCATCACTGAGACATCCCTGAACAAGTCGAAGATGACGCTTTTCTTCGGTTTATTTCGGAATTGGGAGTTCAATGCAAATGTGTGTTTGTGTGTGTGAAAATGTATTTCATGAGGAGCCAGAAGAAAAAGGCATATGGGTTTCACAGTCTTGGTTCCACACTGCTGTTATGAGGATTGACTAGATGGTTTGAGATCACATATCCACCAAAAACATAACCCATACAACACCCCCTTCATTAGAAGACAGTACTCCATTCTCTGTCACGATCTCCTGGAGGAATGGTGTGAATAAATAAATGGTTTAATTAATATAATTTATTTGCAAGTTTTTCTTTGGAAGTAAGTTGTTTATCCATAGATCCTTCAGTCAAGAAAACCTAGAGATGATACACCCGTATTCATTCATTCTGCAAATTTACATGATCACCCAATTTAATCCAATGACTCTTGGCATCTTTATTTCATTATCTAATCCTCTCCTCCATGCTTAGTGCAGGAATCCAAATTAAAGGATTCCAAACCCTTGACTGTTTAGCCCAGGGGTGTCAAACTCAAGGCCCACTGGCCAGACCCAATCCTCAATGTGGTCGGATCCGGCTTGTGGGGCCGTCCTGGTCTACCCAATGAGAATAGGAAAGATCAGGCCAGCATGGCTTTGGCCCGGTCTGCCCAGTGCAAAGAGGAAACATGCCAATAGTTTGGGGAATGGCATCAAACTAACCACGCCCACCCTGTTGGTCACACCCACCCAGTTGGCCTTGCCCACCTGCCCCCCCCCCAAGGTCAACCACAGCCTTGATGCAGCCCTCAATGAAATTGAGTTTGACACCCCTGGTTTCGCCTCTGTTTGAGCCCATTATAAGTGAAGGATTGTTTATCAGTTCTGTGTTTAATTGACTCTTCTGTTGAGCCATTAAGGATACTTCCTGTTCCGTCCGGAAAAACGCGAGGTAGACCGGGTTCCAACAGTAAAAGTCTTTATTTGCAACAGTAAAGGTAAACGGAACAAGTGGTGGCTCTAGCCACGCGCAGCTTGTATATACGGCTTGCCTGCCAGCTTGTAAGCCAATGACATTGCGTTGATTATAACCGCTTGTGGCGGCTCCTTTGGATTGTTCCTAGAAACAGTGAACCAATCCCTATGCTGGCTTTCTTAGAAAAATCCGATATTAGAAGGAATTGAGTAAACTATTTTATTACAGAACACCCCTCCCCTCTTGCGTTTAGTCCTAGTTGGTGACGTAGTCGCGCAGGTAGGTGGGGCTTCTTCTGATTCTACTGGACTTGCCCGCGGTTCATTTTCCACTGGAGACTTCAACCGGTTCGGATGGGGTGCTGTCTCTCCCTCTTCTCCATGGAACTGCCTGGAAGGGTGAGGGTCCGCCCATTTTTGCTACCGCTTGAGTTTCTCAGGCCGGTTGGTTCGCCGCTACCCTCCTGGTTTCCGGGCAGCGTCGAGTTGGCTTGGCTGAGCCCCTTCGTCTGGATTTTTCCGCAAGTTTCATCTACCGTAAGTTTTCCTTTGGCATCTTTTTGAGTTGTTCAGATGTTCTGGGTTTATTTTAAAAAGTTCTTTAGTTATTTTCTTGATTTCCCCCTCTCCTTTTGGTTTGATTTTCGGCTCGTTTTTTATTATTTGTGGTTGCTGAGTTTTGTATTTCTTCAATGTTTCGGGAACGAAGCTGTCTAATGTGCCACTTCCATTCCCTGCCATCGTCTACGAGTTAGTCGTAGGACCGGGTGCCTGATTTGTGTGAATGCGCTGCCGGAAGCTAAGGCGGGGTCCCCGCGTTGAAATTTTTTGCCGCAGGACTAGTGTCGCCAATTTTCAAATGTTTGGAAACAGTCTGGCAGGAGTGGGGGTCTTTCCAAGGTATAATTTAGGTGCAACCTGCTCTAATTGCGATGCTAGTTTTTCTTCCCAATTAATAATTCCGCCGGGCCTTCTTGTTGGTTAACAGGGCTGGGTGTGACTATGTTGGAGGGTGAGTAGAGCGGTTTAATTTTATCCTGGACATCCCCAAGGGTCCATTCTCTCTAAAACCCTCTGTTGATAAACCTGACCATTCTCTCCGCCCTACCATTTGCAGCCGGATGGGCCGGCGCGGTTAGTGCATCGGCGTTTATACCTAGGGAGGCTTAGGTATGCTTTCAAATTGTATGGCGGTTAATTGTGGCCCGTTGTCGGACACGGTAGCGACGTCCGGGCAATCCATGGTTGCGATAGAGTTTGTAAAAGTTGGTTAATGACCCCTCGATTGTCGCTAGATGACATTACTACAACTTCCAGCCAATGTTGAGTAGGCCATCTACGGACAATTAAAAAGGTATGTCCCCTAGTTAGGACCCGAAATAACGTGATCCCGAGGACCAAGGGCCCGTGGGGTCTCCCAGTCCCTTAAGGGTGCTTGTGGTGCGGAAGGCCTGGTTTTCTGACATTTAGCTACAAGTAGTAACCCAGTATTTCGATGTCCTTATCATTACCAGGCCACCAACACAAAGCCTTCTAGCTAGCTTTTCATTTTTACAATACCGGAAGGTGGCTTTCGTGAAGCATACCAACACGTCGAAGTTTCTAATTTAGAGGGATTACTACCCGATCACAACACCACAATAAACAACCTTTTTTGAATTGAAAAGTTCGGTTTGTCTGGGTCAGAATAGGTTTTAAAGATTTTCAAGTTTTTTGGTTTTCCGGCCAGCCTTGTACCATATCTCTAGTTTAATATGCGGGCAGTCACTGGGTCCTTTTGCGGTGCTCTGGCAACATCATTTGGCAGATATTGGTAGTTCAGCGGCATGTTTTCTATTTTGCAGGGTGGTCATGTGTTTGGCGCCACGGTTGTCTTCCTCCGTGTTGGCCAACGGTGCTCTGCTTTAATTGCGTCTTGCCATGTTGAGATTGCTTCCTGGGTTGATATGCGTCAAAGTGTTAAGAGTAATGCTGCTAAGGAATTCTGACCATCCAAAGTCATTCGCGGGATAAACATGTTCGGTGTACGGCTTGTTTACCTGCCAGAATCTCTAGTAACGGTTTATGGGACCGTTACGATCAAAAATGTTCTTCCATAAAGGTATTCGTGGAAGCGTTCACTCCAGCGACGAATTGCCAGGCGATTCTCTGTCTAGTTGACTATAGTTAACGTCTTCTGTTTTAGAGACAGAGTCTTTGAGTAATAAGCGAACGGGTGGCCGCTCTCTCCATCTGCAATTGTGTGCTCAGATGGCAACCGATTCCAAACGATGACGGCGTCCGCATGGTTACCGTCAAATGGAAAGGTATGTTTACTAACTGGGGAATAAGAACGCGTGTTTGATGTTAATAATTTTTCTATTTTCTGAATGGCTTTTTGCTGCTCTATGACTCCCAAGTCCAGATTAGTTTTCTATGCCAGACAAACGGTGTAATGGTTCCGCTATTGTCGCTTTGTGGGGGAGGAATACGTTTTATAGAAATTTATTAGAACCCAAAATGCCTGCAATTTCCGTTTTGTTTTTTTGGCTGTGGTCGCTTTAATGCGCTTTGACCTTTTTTCTCAGATAGGGTGTATACCCTCTGTCCGTCAATTAAGTAGCCCAGAGAATATTGACGCGATCAGTCCGTTAAGCATTATTTTTCTTTTTTAACTTTTGCAGGCCGGATTCTTTGAATTTTGGTTAGTACAATTTCTCTAGTCTTTTTTCTAGTGGGTTCGCGTATCTTTAGCCGAAATCACAGGATGTCGTCAAAATATGGTACGAACCCGTTTTATTTCCATTTAATAGGCGTTCATGAGGTTTGGAAGAACCATAGTAGCCGAACACACACACTCATTCCAAACTGGAGTTCTGTGCACTTGAATGCCCTTTTGTACTCAGCTATTTGTCTCTGTGCCTACGTCGCGTTAAGGGGTCTTATAACTGGAACGCGTTGGTTTAAGCTGTTGCTAGATTCTAGTTTAGGCAAAAAAATTTTCCCTCCTCCACCGCCCGACCGATGAGTGGATGCCATGTTGTATACGACTGGCACTGGTTTTGCGGCGCTTTGTTGCAGGCGCATGGTTACAGGTAGGCCTGTAGCACTAGTCTCCTCCGCAGATAGTTGCGTACACGACACCCCAATCAGTTTATAAACCGGTTTACTATGGCGTCTCCCATTTAGCATGGTCAAAGGTCCAACCCTTGGGTTCCAAAACCTAAATTTTTAAATTTTGCTTTTTTCAAAATTGTTCTCCCTCTATTTTTGCCTTAATGCAAAGGGAAACTTCGTCTGGGGCCTTAATCTTCTATGGGGGCCATACCTGGGGTTCTAAACTAAAGGAAATTGGGGTCCCGATAACCTGCCTAGGGAGCCATCGAAAACATCCTGGAACCTTGTGGCATGCAGGTTTTCTTCCGCAGTCGGTTGCGGCCACTCGGTCTATCCGGGTTCATTCCGATGCCCAAATGGCTGGCAAACCATTTGATGCCCAGGAGGCTGGGTCGGTCTTGGGTCGACTTTGTCAGAGGCAGGACTTCGACATGCTGGCTGTAGGCGAACTCGGAATATGTCCTAGAACCTATCCACAGCGGAATTCAATTCCCTTGGTAGTCCTTCAGGGTTTAATTTTTAGCTTTCTGGAGGGCTCTTTCAGCTTAATAATTGTGGGACCCAGTTTGTTTGAGTTGTGTCCCTGACACCATCGACAGGAAAGACCCTGAATCAACTCCATCTCGCAGGGGGCTGCCTTCGATTTTACGAAATTATTTTAACTTACCTTTCCCGCTTTCCGTCTGAGCGCTTCCGATAGTGACAGTTTGATGCGGTTCTTTTTTCTCTCGGTTACTGGCTTGTTTGTTGCCGCTCCCCACTTTCTCTTTGGCTTCTTTCGAATTCAGCTTGTGGGGGAGAGTTACTGTGTCGCTGTTAGGGCTGTTAATTTTTTCGATTCCTACAGACCTTCTCCCCTTTCCTTACAGCTCTGCAGATGGCAATCAAGGAATCTGCATATCGTTCTCGAGGAGTGGTTTTCCCTCGCAAACCGGGCGCATTCCGCCAGTTCTCCTTTTTTCGCGCCTTTTTTTGTTGGTGTAGATAGGCGGTAGGATCCCTCAATCATCTTCCTCTCACCAGATTCTGATGGTCCTCGTCAAAATCTTCATGGTGCCCTGTGGTGGCGGGAAATTGCTTTCTTCCCTCTGCGTTAGCTCACGTTCGGTCGTTGTTCGCGTTCATTTGGGTTTCATTGTGAACCGCTGACATTTTTCGCAGGCTTTGCAGCTGTGGCCTTCTGCGATGCTTCGGCTAACGGTTATGTTGGGTTTATTGTTTAGCAACTTACTTTTGATAAATTAGCAGTCTTTTTGAACCAATACTACTTCGATCGCGCGCTGGCTTCATCTAACTTTAAGGAACTCAAACATGCTCCCCACTGCCAGTTGTCGGAGGGCTACCCACAAAATCAGCGATGGTCTCACACTTTTTTGGTCCCTTCGGTAAAATTATTCCAACATTCGCTGGAGTTCGGGCCAGGTCATTTGCTTTACGTCTCTCGGCTTCGCCAATGCCATTGGCCATTTTGAATAATCGTTGGTCCCGCAAATGGCATTAAGGAAGACAGCCCTCTTACGCTGGTCTGAGATCTCTTCGCATGCTCGTTACTTTCAAGTACATTGGAAACGGTTCTACGTAGCGATTTCCAATCCTCTTCATTTGGGTTGAAGGGTGCGCGGCGGTCATTATTCCGGCCATCAGCTCCAGCCTGGGTTTCAATTCGCCGCGTCGCACAGTCTCCACCGTTTTTTAGGTAGGACCCACCCTCGTCGCCAGTTTTCCGTCCGTAAATAACGCGACGGTAGACGGGTTCCAACAGATAAAGTCTTTATTTTTCAATCAGTAAAAGGTAAAACCGGACAGTTTGGGCTCTAGCCGCGGCGCGCTTTATATAGGCTTGCCTGCCGGCTTTGTAGACAATGGACATAATGACATTAGTTTGATTTAACCGCCTTTTAGCGGCTCCTTTGGATTGGTTCCTAGTGAACCAATCCCTATGCCGGCTTTCTTAGCCAATCATATTAGAGAATTTGGAGTAAACTATTTTTGTACAGAACACTTCCTATCCTTGAATTTACTATTGCCCTTTACATCTTGAACTTGGCCATTTCTTTCTTGAGTCCTTGTGTCTCCTGTCTTCATCAAGCAACTTCACCTTCTCAGTCCCCAACTTACTATACACTCCAGAGTATACACTCCAGAACTGAATAAGCTTCTTGGGTGAGTAGTGAAACGTCTTCAAGGAAAAACAAAGAAAGTCCAGTTGCCTCTTGAAAAAAGCGTCTTTGGGACAACCATGATCTGGATGATTGAGAATTTCCATAGACATACTAGCTCTATACCTATGCTTCACTACGAAACTATGTGATTGGGCTTAGTTTTTGGGGAGGAAAATAAAGGGGGGGAAATTATGCCTCTGCCTACCAGCATCCATCAGTATTCATCTGGCTAGCATCCTGTGTGAGAGTTGAGGGCTGTTTGGAAACTGAAACAGTATTTGCTGTGTGAGCAAGAAGGAGACAGCAAGGAGCCTGAGCGTGGCTTAGCTCACTTGTTCTAGTCTAAAGCTGCTTGGTGCTGTGAAACTAAAACTGAAACTCCTCTCCTCTGCTTGTGTTTTGCATTTGGAACAGATTTCTTTTCAGGTGGGGAGGGGGAGTAGAACTTCTTAGCATCAGAGCATGCTAGTAATAATATGCGAAATACTAATGCTCTGATGGTCATTTTGAAAAATCCTTTCTTAGTAAGCACCTAGAAGCCAAGAGGAACATATGTGCCAAATTTCAAGTTTGTAGGCTTTACAGTTCTGGAGATTTTGTGGTGATACCTGAGTGGTATTTCACTTTTATATGTATAGATACACTCCGTATTTTATAAAGCTTTCAGACTGGAGCCTCAATGTTAAGTAATCTTTGTAGCTATTAATCAATCATCCTGTTGATTAATGATGGGTTTGCTTTCTTTAAACATTGGGTTGCCTTTAGAGGGTGTAGGATGATATCATCTCTGCTGTTATTCTGCAGAGATTGCTGCTGCTCACTGCTTCCTGTAAGTGAATTTGCAATCAAGGGTGTTAATAAAGCCTTATGGATTTTATTTTCCCTGTGCACAACCGTGGGCGTTGGGTCATTGCATGTTTGGTGGGTTGAACAGGCCAGTCAGGGCTGATTAGACAGGAGCCACGTAGGAGAAGAAATTAAAACTTTAAAAGATTCCAAGTCAGCGTAGAAAATTTTTTCCCCCACTTTCTTCGTTCTACACTGTTGAACTCTTACAGTACTCACAGCAGCAACAGCTGGCAGATGTAAGGTTCAGATGTTTGTGTGTATTTTTCCTTCTTTCCCAGAAAGCTTGGCACATCTGTTATTTTTACACTGCATCCCAGAGAGCAGCTAAAGCAAGTTAAAGTTGTATTTGCATTCCATGAAATCCACAGTGCCAAATGAAAGAACTTTCTGGAAGATTCCACTGCAGTTTTACCAGTAAACAAAGCTCCTGAACCAAATAAACTTTTCCTCCCATTCTCTGTCTCCCTTGGAATCATTTTTGTCAAGTTGCAAATTTATACCATTAGTGAGTTTGCAGAACAAATTAAGACCATAACAGCTCCTAGATCATGTCAGGACACCATTTGATCCAAGACTGGACTTATTTGTGGCTCAGCAGATAAGGGAGGAAACTGGATGGTTAAGAAATGGGACATACAAATAAATAAATAAATAAANTTGATCCAAGACTGGACTTATTTGTGGCTCAGCAGATAAGGGAGGAAACTGGATGGTTAAGAAATGGGACATACAAATAAATAAATAAATAAATGTACTGAGGTAACTTCTCCTGTTCTTGACCATAATCTATGCCATTTGAGATTGGAAGACTGTTGATCCAGGAGCAGAAAATTATCCCTTGAGATAATTCCCATAATTCATACATATTGTAATCCAATAACTACAGGTAGTCCTTGACTTCTAACCACAATTGAGCCAAAAATTTCTGTTAATGAGACATTTTTAAGTGAGTTTTGCCTCATTTGGCTCTTCTAGCCATAGTAATTAAGTGAGTCACGGCAGTTGTTAAGTTGGTAGCAATCAGTTGCTCTCTTTCTTCTCTGGAAGAGATTGCAAAGATCAGACTCCTCTCCAGAACACTAAAAATCCTGGACATTCATATTTCGAACTGTTACCATCAGGGAGGCATTATAGGTATCTTAAAGTGAGGACTAATAGATTGAGAAACAGTTTCTTTTCCAAGGCAGTAATTGTCTTGAATCAAACAGTGCATTTGTAATTTAGTTCTATTATTATTATTATTATTATTATTATTATTATTAGTAGTAGTAGTAGTAGTAGTAGTAGTAGTATTTTAAATACTGTGTGGTGTGATTCTGATGTGGTATTTGGGGCACTGTGCTGGAGTAGCTTTCAAATTTCATTGTATTTGTGAAAAGCAATGACAATAAAGGTATTCTATTCTAATAGCAATAGCACTTAGACTTGTATACTGCTTTACAGTGCTTTACAGCCCTCTCTAAGCAGTTTTGCAGAGTTAGCATATTGCTCTCAACAATTTTGGGTGCTCATTTTATCCATCTCAAAAGGATGGAAGGCTTAGTCAACCTTTTGAGCCTGGTGAAATTCAAACTGCAGTCACCTGGCAGTCAGCAGAAGTAGCCTGCAGTACTGCACTCCAACCACTGCACCACTGTCGTTCATAGTAACCATGGTAACATGGTTGTTAATCTGGCTTCCCCATTGACTTTGCTAGTCAAAAGTTCACAAAAGGTGGTCACGTGATCCCAGGACACTGCACCGGTCATAAATATGAATCAGTTGCTAAGCATCTGGATTTTGATCACATGACCATGGGGATGCTGCAATTTTTCCAATGCCGTTGTAGCTTTGAGCGGTCACTAAATGAATTAATATATGTTGAGGATTACTTCTAATCCACCATCTTGTTTCTAACAAGGTTTCATCACAAGCAAAGAAACCCCCACACCCCAAAAAATTCACAAACATATTTTTTTAAAGAAATAATCTCATTTAGCTCTTGGAACTAGTAGCTGCCATTAAAATAACCTAGAAAACAGATAAGGATTAACTGATCAAAACTGATGTTTTTCCCTAATCTAGCACCATGTATTGTACTTAAACTGTTGTATGTTGAGGACTACCTGTACATTGGAGGCCGAGAAGCACAGTAGTTACAGAGTGCAATACTACAGGCTACTTCTGTTGACTGCCAGGTGACTGCAGTTTGGCAGTTTGAATCTCACCAGGCTCAAGGTTGACTCAGCCTTCCATCCTTCTGAGGTGGGTAAAATGAAAACCCAGATTGTTGGGGGTAATAGACTGACTCTGTAAACTGCTTAGAGGGGGCTGTAGAGCACCATAAAGCAGTATTTTAGTCTTAAGTGCTATTGCTTTAGCTACTTAATCTCCAATAACTCCCAATCAGCAGGATCATTGGCTTGAAGATCTAACACATCTGAAAGACACTTGATTGGACAGGATCACATCTGACGACTCTAAATACATTTAGAACTAATTAGTTCAACTATATATATCAATTCCAAAATTCTGAATGGTCACAATATTATCATAAGAGACAGAGAAAAAAAATACTTTATTGACCTCTGGTCCATATTTTTGTAGCCCAAGTCTAGATGTGCTAAACTGCACATATGAACAAGCCCTTGTGTGATGACGCACTTCGCAGAAAGTTCAGGTCACAGCAATCTCTACATTTTGAATGGGTGTGTGAGGGAAGAAAAAGGACCCAAAGTAAACTGAATAAAATGTATTAGCCATGACTTCATACTTCAGAGTCAAGTTTGGTCAAATGTACTTTATTTTTATTTATTTTTTAACTGTTCTCTTTGAATGCAACGCTTTGTTAAAACTGGGATAAGTTCCTTCAACCGCTGACGACGATCACCAGCTAAGCCACAAGTTAATTTCCATTTTGAATGATTGACTGAAACAGGTGGCCCAGGATCAATTGTGTGCAGCAAGCATTAAAAAGACTTTGCTTGGGGTTTCTATAAATTAGGACCCACTTGCATCTGCTCTTTAAGCTTAAGAAAATATTTTGGTGGGCCATTTTTTTACTAAAGAAGAAAAAAACTAGAAATCTTTCTTCTATATTCTGTTCCCTAACATAATATAGATTCTACATCCTTTTGCTATCCCAGAATTATTCATGGGGTATTTTTTTTATAGACCTGCCTTGTCCAATCTCATGCTCCTTCAGATGTTTTGAGGGATCCTTGGTGCTCTCCGAGCTTGGTTGTTTTCATTATCCAAACTAGGCAACATCATCAGTGCTAGTGAGAAGTGGGAGCAAACCTCAATCCTTACTAGAACTGATGATGTTACCTAGTTTGGGTATAATGCCAAGCTCGGAGAGCACCAAGGACGCCTCATTTCAACCCTGAGCTACAAATATTCTCCTTTATTGGCATTAGATGTTTTTATAATAAACCTCCCATTATCCCTAGCTGGAACTGTCAGTGATCAGGCTGAAGGGAGTTGTGGTGCAAAATATCAGGCAAACATTAGACCGGACATGGTTGGCTTAGTTCATCTGTATTCTTTCCAGAATAACAGAATAACAAAGTTGGAAGGGACCTTGGAAGTCTTCTACTCCAACTCCCTGCTCAAGCAGGAGACCCTATACCCGTGATGGTGAACCTATGGCATGTGCCACAGGTGGCACGCAGACCTATTTGTGTGGGCACGCGAGCTCCAGGCAAACATACCTCACTGCACATGTGCACGCCTCCCAGATGATTTTTGGGCCTTTTTCAGCCTACCAGAGGCTTGAGGGAAGCCTCTGCAGGCTTTACAGGCCAAACAATAGCCCTGTTTCATCACTTCCTGTATTCTGGAAATTCCGGAAGTAACAAAACGGGCCCATTTTTCGGCCTGCAAAGCCTGCAGAGGCTTCCCTCAAGCCTCTAGCAGGCCGAAAAAGGCCTCAAACGGGCTGAAAATCAACTGGGAGGTGCAGTGCCAGTAAGGGGCGGCGAGGGGGGAATCACACACTTATGCGCAGGGGGCATGAGGCGCATGCAATTTTTGGCACAGGAGGCCAAAAAGGTTAGCCATCACTGCCCTATACCATTTCGGACAAATGGTTGTCCAATCTTTTCTTAAAAGCCTCCAGTGTTGGAACATCCACAACTTCTAGAGGCAAGTTGTTCCCCTGATTAATTGTTCTAACTCTCAGGAAATTTCTCTTTATTTCTAGGTTGCTTCTCTCCTTGATTAGTTTTCATCTCTTGTTCCTTGTCCTGCCCTCAGGGGCTTTGGAGAATAGGTTGACTTCCGTCATCTTTCCATTATTAGGAAAAAGGCTTTTTGAGGGTCTGGATCCTTAGTGAGATGGGATCAGACAACATTGATCCAACCCTGGCTTGGAATCCTGGGATCTCTTGATGGCAAATCCATTGCTGTTTTGCCAAAGGCTGCCCAAATGAAGCAAAGTGAGGAGAGATTTGGAAATAATTTTCAGGCAGGGTGAGAAAGCTGGGAGTTTCAAGTCAAGCTAACTATTTGCCTTCTTTCATTAGAATTGAGTATTTAGCACATTTCATACCTTACAGTACGTTTCTTCCTCTGGGCTGTTTCCCAGAATAGCTTGTGTCTCCACTTTACCTGGTGTTACCTTGCTGGTTGACTGGTCCTTTGTTAGACAATCAGCCCAGAAATGGTTGGCTTGGTGTTTCGTCACTGGAAACAAATGTGTGAGAAATTATCTCTCCAAATTTGTGGACGCTCCCAATCATTTAAAATGAGATCTGCATTCGCACTGATGGAAGAGCAAGAAAGACAAGTATTTAAGTGAACAAAAAAGCACAAACAGGTTGGGGGTTCAGGAGCAGAGAAAAAGAAGTTTCTAAGTGGAATTAGCTGAAATGGGGAGAAGAAGCTCCATTTAAGGAAATTCGATCTCCACATCTACAGATAGTCCGAACCAGTAGAATCCCATCCCTGCTTACAACCATTTATTTTGTGGCCATCTGAACTTAACAGCAGCACTTTAAAAAGTGCCTTATGATCATTTTTCACACTTACCACTTTTGTAGCATCTCCATGGGCACATGATCAGAATTCGAACGCACGCTTAGCAACTGGTTCATGTTAGTTACTGAGTTTACTTTATTGTCATTGCACATCGGTACAATGAAATCAGACACCATCTTCCGTCCACATCCTAACCATGAAAATAAACACAAACACACATCCTTCACACTCTACACATTGTATTGAAAACCCCTGACCCCGCACCAACACTGCACTATACAATAGAATTCACAGAGCAACTGCCCTGGGATAGAAGCTGTTTTTCAGCCTATTTGCGCTTGTTTTTATTATTCTGTACCGACTGCCAGATGGTAATAGTTCAAACAAAGAGTTCCCAGGATGAGATGGATCTTTGAGAATGTTTTGAACTTTCTTAAGGCAGCGAGTGCTATAAAGCTCTTCCAAAAAGGGCAACCAATGACCTTTTGGGCAATGATATTAACTCTCAGGAGTGCTTTCCTATCTGCCACTGTGCAATTGGCAAACCATACAGAGGTGCAGTAATCTCTGTGGTGCAGCCGTAGAAGGTCACCAGCAGTTTTTCATTCAGTTGTTGTTTTCTGAGAAGTCTCAGAAATCTCTGCTGGGCCCTTTTGACCAGTGATGCAAGGTGAGCACTGCAGGTTAGGGTGACATATTTATGACTGTTGCCGCAGTCCCGGGGATCATGTTGATCCCCTTTTTGTGACCTCCTGACAAGCAGAATCAATAGGGAAGCCAGATTAACTTAACAACCAGCTTACTCACTTAACAAACTGCAGTGGTTCACTAAATAACTCATGGCGAGAAAGGTCGTAAAATGGGGCAAAACTTACTCACTTAGCAACAAAAATGGTTGGTTGGAAGTGGATGCTGGTTGGAAGTGGAGCACTGCCTGTATTCTTCCCTCTCTCAAGTTTATCTAGGTTTGGGAGAAGAATAAAGTGGGTTTGATCTCTTACGGCTGTCTCTTACAAAAGCATATGTTTGATTTGGCTGAGCAGAGCTGCTGAATGTGAATATTTTCTGCCTTTTGTCAATCTGTACTGTGTTCATGTTATTCAAAACAGAGAAGGGGGAGCAGTGCCCGTCTGACAAGCACTCTTATACATTTTTTCGCATGTCTTATAAATGGCAGTATTTACAGAAATAAAAGCATTTTAAGTAAGCCTAGATCTCTGGATACTGAAATCTTTTGGCACCGTCTTATGAAAGGGTAAACAGTGCCATAATTTAGTCTCCATGACATTCATTGTGTGTATTTCCCAGGGAAGGATGATTGGCAAAGACCGGAACAAAACAAAACCACTTTCCTTTGAAAAGAAATGTGACCAAGAACAATGTTGTCAAAATGTTATACTTGGAAATTTGGAACCTCTTAGCAGCCAAGATGAAGGTAAAATCTTGCAGTCCTCAAGCAATTCAATATAGAGAAACGCCAAGCTATTCCATGTAGAGAAAAGGTTAAGGTTTTTACGCTTAGGCAAGAAAAATCGAATGTACAGGTACAGATTAGGGGAACGTGGCTCCGTAGCAGTAACTGTGAGAGGGATCTTGGAGTCCTAGTGCACAATCACTTAAATATGAGCCAGCAGTGCGCGGCAGCAACCAAAAGAGCTAGTGATTTGAGATAGAAATCCTGTAGCCCCTTTGGAGCCTGAGCTCAGACGCAAAACCGAGTTTTGTAGGGCCTTGCAAAAGGCCAATAGGGCCCGGGCTAACCTAATCTCAGGTGGAATGATGTTCCACAGGATGGGAGCCATAACCTTCTCCTAGGCCAGTGATGGCTAACCTTTTCCACGTTACATGCCAAAAGTGCGTGCTTCTATGCCTGCACCCATAATGCAATGCATGTACGACTCCCCCCACCCTCCTGCGCATGCATGCATGATCCCCTGTGTGCACACTGCAAGCCTCTGCACATGTGTGCACAATCCCCCTGCACAGCATATTTATGCGCATGCAACCCCTCCCTCTGCATGCCTCTGTGCATGCACACACATCTCCCACGCACGCATCTCCCGCTGCGCATGCACAGCAGATATGCGACAATCAGCTGGCTGGCTGGGGCACAGGCATGCACAATGGGGCTTTTCCGGGTGACCTCTCACCTGCTGGCAGAGGTGGCTTTGCATGCCACTTCTGGCACACACGCCATAGGTTCGCCACCACAGTCCTAGGCCCTGCCAGCCAGCATCACTTAAACTGAAGGCACCTAGAGCATGTCTTTCCTTCTGGACCATGTGAGATGGGTAGAAACAATTGGGGAGAAACAGAATAACACAGGAGCCTTGGAAAGGGGCCTTGGAGGTCTTCTAGTCCAACCCCCTGCTCCAGCAGGAGACCGTATACCCGTGGTGGCAAACCTATGACATATGTGGCACACAGAGCCTTCTCTGTGAGCAAGCACGCCATCGCCCCAGCTCAGCTCCACCATGCATGCGTGTGCACCTCCCATTGGCCAGCTGGTCTTCGGGCCTCTGTTGTGCATGCGCGGGGGGTGGGGCACAGGAGCAGGGTGTGTACGCAGGACGCATGTGCACGCTTTCAGCACTTGGTGCCCAAAAGGTTTGCCATCCCTGCGCTAAACCATTCCAGACAAGTGGTTGTCTAATCTCTTCTTCAAAACTGCCAATGTTGAGCAATCACAGCATCTGGAGGCCAACCATTCTACTGATTAATTGTTCTGTCAGGAAATTTCTCCTTAGTTCTAGATTGGTTTTCGCCTTGACTAGTTTTTCATCCATTGCTTCTTGTCCGGCCTTCAGGTGTTTGAGGGAATAAGTTGACCCCCTCTTCTTGGTAGCAGTTCCTTAGATATGTCATGCCAGATGTTACCATATGTACAGATAGTCCTCGATTTATCAGCACAATTGGGACCCATTGCATGATGAGCTGGTCGTAAAACAAGTCATCACTTTGACTTGTCCTGATTTTACTACCATTTTCATCATCCATTAAGTGAACCATAGCAAGTGCAGCTTTCTGAATCGGCTTTTTTTGTCAGTTTTTCACTAGAAACAACTGTGATACTAGCTTAACCACTGCAGTAATTCACCGAACAACTGTGGCAAGACTGGTCATCAAAACTCACTTAACAACTGTTTTGTTTAGCAGCTGAAATTTTGGGCTCAGTTGTAGTTGTACTTCAAGGACTACCTGCAATATACATAATGCTTCTAATACACAAGCAGCCTAATTCTAAACACATATACTTTGCACAGGGCCCTTCTAGGAAGTAACTTCCCAAAGTCTATTTTTCTAATAATATAAAACGTTGGAGGATTCAACTGAATTTTACTGTAGGCAAGGTTTGTTTCGCAGGCCTTTCTAAGCATAGAAATGTTTCACTGAATCCTGTTTCATGTTGTTTTCGTGTTGTTTTTTGGGAATTCAATTTATATGCAGATAGCTTCCTCGCTAAGTGAAGGATTTTTAAGATAGCCACACACACCCCAAAAAATGATATCGTGTCTTTAGACCCTGTCATTTCCCTCTCCCCACTTAGATTTCTTTTACTGTATTCAAAAAGTTCCCCCAAAAAAGTTTCTATCAACTATGTTTTAGGGCAGGTAGCCATCAGCCATCAAAAGCTTTTAAGCAAGAATCTCACACCAGTACATGATAAAAGAAACTTGCAGAGAGAACTATTTTGCATATCAAAAGGCGAAGTATGTTACAAAGAATTGCTCCATGCCAGGAACTTTGTTGTTAAGTTTAAGATCTCAGAAAGCACGTAATATTCCGTCAAATATGGTCAGTAACTGGGAAACTTCAGAAAGTTCTATTCTGAAATTTTCAGTGAAATATTACACTGGGGAAAATAGAATTCTTTAGGAAAACCATACCCACTGAATGAACCTGTGCTTTTAGATATAGGAAATACCTTTTCAGAAAGGATATAATTAATTTTGGGGTCTTTGTTCTGGCATCCTAACATGGGAAAGTTATAAATGCAACCTGCTGAGTCTGGCTGTGGTGGTAGCATTCACATTTGAGAAGAGGAGGAGGTGAACATTTTACACACATATGTAAGAAATTACCCTAAAACATTAGCGAAGCTAGAAGGCAGGAATGAGCTAAGCTTTGCTTACTTAAAATTGACAAATATGTTGACTGAGAACGGAACTTGAGAGGAGACACGATGAGGAAAAGGGAGAAGTGGGCGTCCTGGGAAGAACATTTTCCTTCTCCTTGAAATTGTATTGTGCTCAAATGAGACAGAAAAATGGAAAGTAAATTCTAAAAGTGTAAAAATAACTAGAACATTCAGGAAAAGCAGCAATCGGATGCGAACTGTTCTCGCTGTTGGAAATCCTGTTCAGGCTACTCTTTTAGGTTCAGTAAGCATTGCTAACTATCTTGCAAGCCTATCAGTAACTTCATAAGGGCTAGAAACTTGAAAGAAAGAAAGAGAGAAGAAAAAGAAAGAAAGAAAAGAAAGAAAGAAAGAAAGAAAGAAAGAAAGAAAGAAAGAAAGAAAGAAAGAAAGAAAGAAAGAAAGAGAAAGGCTGCGTTTTCAAGATTG
>BHFT01017982.1:3067-15854 GCA_004320025.1 Laticauda laticaudata | reverse complement strand
AGAGAGAGAGAGAGAGAGAGAGAGAGAGAGAGAGAGAGAGAGAGAGAGAGAGAGAGAGAAATAAATTTATGGGAAGTAATTAAACAAGTTTTGGACTGCCATTCAACTTATGTAAATAGGTAGGCCTTTAAGAATTTAAAATTCAATATTCCTACCAATTTCTTATCCATGCTTTCAGATGTTTCCCAATAGTATGAGTTTAGCCACCTCTTTTTTCAGAAAGTGCTATTCTTGTCCATCCACAGATAGAAAGATGGATGAATGGAAGGAAGGAAGGAAAAAACTTAAGTTACTTTTACATCATAGCTCTTACAAATATATCTGCATAGTGCTCTCTGTGGAGTGTGTGTGATGTTTGTAATCCCATTGTACCGGAAGTGGTATCCAGCAGGTTCTGACCAGTTCTGGAGAACCGGTAGCGAAAATTCTGAGCAGTTTGGAGAACCGGCAAATCCCACCTCTGATTATTCTCTGTCTCCTGAGTCCCAGCTGATCAGCTGGGTGTTCTTTCGTTGCCCAGCACTGGAGAATGGAGCTGGAAAGCAGGTTAGTGGAGTGGGGAGGGAATGGAGATTTTACAGTATCCTTCCCCTGCAGCGCCCACCAAGCCACACCCACAGAACCGGTAATAAAAAAAATGTGAATCGCACCACTGTGTTGTACAGGTACTCTTCTGACCAGCCACCTGTTTTTTAGTTTCTTTAGGGGTTTTTTTTGGGGGTGTATTTTATTGTCAGTTGCACCTCGTACAACTTAAATTAAATACCGTCTTCAATATACATTATGACTATGAGAAATAAACACAAATACACATCCTTCACATTCTATACAATAGAATTGAAAAACCCCTGATATTGCATAATATCGCACGCTACAGGAGAATTCAACAGAGTTACTGCCCTGGATAGAAGCTGGTTTTTCAGACCTATTTGTCCTTGTTTTTGATTATCCTGTACCGTCTGCCAGATGGTAATAGTTTCAATAAAAAGGGCACCCAGAATGAGATGGATCTTTGAGAATTTTTTTTTAACTTTCATAAGGCAGCGGGAGCCTATAAAGCTCTTCCAAAGAGGCAGAGAGGCAACCCAGGATCTTGGGGCAATGACGTTAACCCTCTGGAGTGCTGTCCTATCTGCCACTGTGCAATTGGCAAACCATACACAGCTGCAGTAATCTCTGTTGGTGCAAGCGGTAGAAGGTCAGCAGCAGTTTTTCATTCAGCTGTTGTTTTCTGAAAAGTCTCAGGAAGTCTAACTCTCTGCTGGGCCCTTTTGACCAGGGCTGCAATGTGAGCGACCCCAGGTCAGGTCCTCTTTTATGCTAACACCCAGAAACTTAAAACTGGCTACTTGCTCGACTCGGTCTCCATTGAAAGCAAGGACTGGGTGTCTGATCTGTTCCTTCTATAGTCCATTATAAATTCCTTGTTTCTTATTGGGTGTGACGACCAAGTTTATTGTCTCCACAACATGAAAGCAACCCGTATACCTTCATCTCGGTAGGGCAGAACTCATCCCCTCTGGAGATGAGTCCACTACTGTTGTATCATCTGCAAATTTGAGCAATAGTATTACTAGCATGAGAGGGATGCAGTCAAAGCACATAAAGAGTAAGAGAGTAAGGGCTCAACACGCAACCCTGTGGTGTACCAGTGTTAAGAATAAGGGCTGAAGAGGTACGATTACCTAATCTGACCTTCTGTAAGAGGCAGACTGGAAATCCATAATCCAAAAGCAGATTGAATAAGAAAGTCCAAAGTCCAGAAGTTTAGACACTAATCTATGTGGAAGAATTGTGTGAGAATGTCCTTGAGTTCCCACAGGATTGTTTTATTGTTTTGGCTACAAACCCCATCTCACTATTTCCCCCTTCCCTGTATTGTGTGGCAGCCCTGAAGCCTCCAACATGGCTTCAGCCATGATCACTGCAGGATTGACAGACATCTTAAGAAGGGTTTGCAGAAAATGCATGGAAACAGGAAGCCCATGATCAACCTCAGTCTTGCTGCTGTCCATCCAATTGTTGCTCAGGCTCCCAGTCTGTCAGTTTGTAATCAACCACAACACCCACTCCTGCTATCCCATGATCTAAGTGAGAATGGCATGGATATTGTTTAGAATCAGGTACAAAAACACTAGCAGAAGTCCTTTCTCGGAAGCAACCAGGGGCTTCATAAAGAATAATACTGATTTAATGAACTGAAAATCTGAGTGTAGTGGTTTTTTGTTTTCTCCAAGGACCTGTCACAATAGCAATAGCACTTAGGCTTATATACCGCTTCACAGTGTTTTATAGTCGTCTCTAAGCAGTTTACAGAGTCAGCATATGGCCCCCAACAGTCTGGGTCCTCATTTTACCCACCTCGGAAGGATGGAAGGCTGAGCCAACCCTGAGCCTGGTGAGATTCGAACTGCCAAATTGCAGGCAGCTGGCAGTCAGGAGAAGTTGCCTGCAGTACTGTATTCTGCACTATTGCATGCTAACCACTGTGCCACCACGACAACTACTCCCCAAATAATCTTTTGAATCCTTCAGTGCATCTTGATCTGAGCTGTCTCTCAGTCTCTAGGTAGTGGCAAATCCAGGATATAATTATTATGCCATTGTCAGAATAGCAGTTCAGAAACATTTAATTCTCGAACCTATATATACGTATCTAGTCAACTAATGGTCAGCCCTAAATCGGCACTAGATAACGGTCAGCAGAATCCAAAGGGAACTGGACCTGGATCCTTTGTGGCAACTCAAGGATTCTAAACTAATGACACATTTAACTACCTGCCCCCAGGTCTGCCTGCTCTTCTACAACTATTTCATCTAAAATTATGTTTTCTCAACCTTGCCAACTTTAAGATGTGTGGACTTCAACTCCCAGAATTCCAGACATCTTAAAATGGCTAATGTTATGAAACACTGATCTAAAGCACCAGCCATTTCTGAACTATTTGGTGGTAACATCTACCTGTGCTTTGATTACACCATAATTAGGTTACTATAACACGAAGTTCTTGGGTTTCCCTGAAAGTGTTGTGTCTAAGCTTCCAGTACTATGCAATTTCACATCTAACTGATTCACAATATTGGATCTCATTATAAAACATGATGACCTTGACAAGTGTGGAATTCTTTCCAACCGTTAATAGCAATCCCAGCCCGGGCAACTGAGGAAGAGAGATTGGGCTTAAGAAGGGAGCAAGTTGCAGCATGCCAGCTCCTTTCTACCTACCCTTTCCATAAGGATGCACCAGAGGAGTGTTGTCTTTGTGGAACCCAGCTGGATCCAAGCCATTTTTTAATTTGAACTTTCTTTTGTTGGGTTTGCTCACCACACCAAATTTGGTCCTGTTCAGTTTTCTGAGAATTAGTCATGGACAGACAGATAAAGACTGAGGGGGCCTCTAAGAAATCCCTTTCCAACTTTCTGCTGAGTTGGAAAGAATAAAAAGATAAAAATCAACTTCATGTTGAGCCCAGCTCCTTCTGATGGCAGATCTATTTACTTGGTTTTCTTTCCAGCAAATGGAGAATACATGCAATCCTCAACTCACAACCATAATTGGGAGCCCATTTGTAAGTCATTCTAGACATTAAAGGGGTCATCACATGACAGTGCCCAATTCGATGACTTTTGTGATGGCATTAAGCAAACATCAGTAATAAAGCCACAGTTATCTCCAATGGGTGGGGTGGTTTTTTTTGCCAAAAGTTAGAAATAAAACCGGTTTCTGACAAAAAATGCTGTAAACAATGCTAAATCATTGTAAACGTGTGCCGATTGCCAAGCCTCCAAAATGTGATCACATGATTGTGGGAGGAACGTGGCCATCAGAACTTCAAATCCAGGTCATAAGTACATTTGAAAGAGTCCAGAGATATTTCATGAGAAGAGTCCTCCTCTCTTCTCCTCGCAACAGAATACCTTATACCAACAAGACTTGAAATTCTGGGCTTAGACAACCTAAAACTACGCCACCTTCAGTCTGACCTAAACATAGTACATAAGATTATCTGCTACAATATCCTACCTGTCAATGACTGCTTCAGCTTTAACCACAGCAGTACATGAGCGCACAATAGATACAAACTTAAGGTAAACTCTTCTAAACTCGACTGCAGGAAATACGACTTCAGCAACAGTGATCAATGCCTGGAATGCACCACCTGACTCTGTAGTTTCTTCCCCAAACCCCCAAAACTTTAACCTTAGACTGTCTACTGTTGACCTCGTCCCATTCCTAAGAGATCTGTAAGGGGTGGGCTGTGATGACCCGAGGGGTGGCACAAAGGCAACACAGTCAAATAAGCAAGAAGAGTCCATTTAATATGTCCAACTTTGCCCCCAATGTCCAGGTTACCTTTTGCTGGAGAGAAAAAACCTTTCCCAAGAACAGTCTTTAAGTGGAGGAAATTCAGTCTGAAAACAAAGTACATTCAAACTGTAAATAAAAATCCACACAAACCAAGCTGCAGCAATTAACTTGACAGGGCAGGATAAGGAATTGCAGACTTGAAAAGCCAACAAAACACACACAGTTGGGAAGACGCCAGGAACCCAGATAAGCCTTGACAATAACAGATAACTCACAGTTTGCTTTCAACAACTTTGCTATGCGTAGGTTCCCTTTTTAAACACTGTGTTCCCAAACTGCAGCTAATGAAAGGAATCAGGGCCCTTTCCTCCCCTGTAAGCCACGCAACTCACGTTGCTCCCTTCTCTGTTCCTTCCTGCGTGCCCTAGGATGAAGAGGGGGTGGCCCTCAGTCTTCCTCTGAATAACCTCTCCCTTGCTATACCTCTCCCCTGCTCTGCCCAGCCGGACTTTGCCCTTCCCCAGTTTCTTCCTCAGCTAACGGAGCCACACTCCCACTCCCTGTCAGCAGCTCAGCCTCCCCCTCAGAATCAGATTCCGACAGGGGCATGACATGCACATAAGCACACCAATGTGCCTACCGTCCCTGTCCCAATATCTTTTTTTATTCGTACCCATTTGATAAAATCATTAATTATGTTCTAATTATATCTGTAATCTAATACATGCTTGACAAATATACATCATCATCATTAGTAGTAGTATTATTATTGATCCTTCATAACTTTGAACAGTTGACAAGCAATCAGTGGTAGGTCGAGGACTTTCACCTGTAGTGAAAAAACTATAACAATGAACATTCATTTGAACAGCAAGGTCTGGGGAATAGTGCTAAGATAAATCAGAGTAAATATACTTAGGATTGCATCATAAACCTGCCAGTGCAATAGGACAAGTTTTAAAAAGAGACTTCTTCCGTTCCTTTCATTCAAACAGGGCATCCTGGAATGCCAGGTATAGTGATACAGTAAAAGCAAAGCAATGTTTTGAAGACAGCAATGTCCATATTTTGGATGGAGAGAATCACTGAAAGAGTGATTAGAAAGAGGGATCAAAGAACCTACCTACATTAAGATTGAAGCCTTGTCTCAACAGAAGAGGAGGGATAGATACAGTGGTGGGATTCAAAAAATTTTGCTCCCGATTTAGTGGGTATGGTTGGTGGGCATGGCTTGGTGGGCGTGGCAGGGGAAGGATACTATAAAATCTCCATTCCCATTCCACTCCACTAGCCTGCTTTCCAGCTCTGTTCTCCTGTGCAGGGCAATAAAAGAAGACCCAGCCCATCAGCTGGGACTCAATGGGAGGCAGAGAATAGATGGGGGTGGGGCCAGTCAGAGGTGGTATTTGCCGGTTCTCCAAACTATTCAAAATTTCCGGTACTGGTTCTCCAGAACCTGCTGAATACCACCTCTGGATAGATATATCATCATGTACCTCCAGCCTACAACACAGTCCTTTCAGCAGTTCCAAGAAGGTTCCACATCCATTAGTACTATTTAGGTGACCCTGAGGGCACAGATAAACCTCCAAGTGACCTCAGCAATTCTCAGAGAGAGTGCTAATGACCAGGTGACTGCAAGGAATACAGATAATTCTTGACTTAACAACAGTTGATTCAGGGACCCTTCAGAGTTATAGCAGCAACAATAAAAGTGACTTATGAGCATTATACAACCTCTGTAGCATCCCCAGGATCATGGGATCAAAATTCAGAGGCTTGGCAACCAGTTCATCTTTACGACCTGGCTGTGTCCCAAGGTCATCTCTTGTGACCTTCTGACAAGCGAAGTCAATGGGGAAGCCAGATTCACTTCACAACCGGGTTACTAACTTACCAAGTGCAGTGGTTCATTTAACAACAGTGGCAAGAAAGCTCATAAAATAGAGCAAAACTCACTTATGAAAGGACCAGCTGTACAAATCCGTTCATTCTCCACCATTCAGTCAGAACAGAAGAAAGCTTCTTGGATGAGAAGCGAAACGTCTTCAAGAAAAAACAAAGAAAGTCCAGTTGCCTTTTGAAAAAGTACCTTTGGGGCAAAACAATTTTGCACAATGGGATTAAAATAGTAAGGAAACACAAAAGACATAATGTATGACCCAATCAGAATTAGGTGAAGCAGACGTAGGGAACAAATAAGTTCTAAGACACATGGCCCTGTTTTCATTTAGAAACGTGCACTTTGACATTTGCCACATCTGATCTTCATTAATAGTCCAGGAAATCAGCAAGCAGTGTTTCAAAACACTTCTTGGCATCCTGGATATAAATGCATATTAAAAAGCTCCAGCTTCGCTGCTGAAAAATAATTTATTGAGACTTGCCATCACAAATTGCTGGAGACACAGATATAGCATTGTGAATCAAAAAACCAGATTTGCAAAGACTGAGCCACAAAGAAAAAATCTTACTGCAACTAACCTCTTAAAGAAATGTATTTTTAGGAAGTGTCTTCCATTGTTGCAAATCTCCCTCTCCAGGTTGGCTAGGAGAATAATTATAATAATAACAACGTTAAGAGTAGAACTCTGCTTGATGTTCCTGAGATATCTAGAAACAGGCCCTGAAGCCAACAACGATGTCTTCTGACTGTTCTCTAGTGAGCTGTGTTGACAGGAATCCTAATTTATAGACACTGACAGAATTATTGTCCGTGGATTTATCTTGCCTGTGCTGGTGGCCATCATAAAATCCTATAGTCATCATTTTACTAAGGCCTTTCCACATGTTCAGCTTTTTGTCCCTAGCACTGCTTACTGTGCCATCATTACTGTTAAGAAGCTGGACAATTTCCTTCCAGTTCATTCCTGCTGCTCTTAGTATGCATAAAAATGAGTTTGAAATTATTTGGCTCAATTGTGGAACAGCTTCCCAGGACGAGTGGCACCTCAGAGACACAAGAAGGTGATTCCAATAGAAAATGTTCTAACATGCAGTCTGACACAGCTCATACCCTGTATTTGAAATGGACTGGTATGAAGTGTTTACAGAGAGTCTCAGTCATCGAGGCCATGGTTGTCCCACAGATGCTTTTTTCAAAAAGCAACTGGACTTCCTTTGTTTTTCCTTGAAGATATTTTGCTTCTCACCCAAGAAGCTTCTTCAGTTCTTCTTCTGTCTATCTGATCTTTCCCTTCATTAATGAGGACCAAATGTGTATGGGGAGAAAAGCCAACAAAAGAAAAAGTGACTCTAAAAATGGGCCTGATACTCATGCAGCAAAATCATCATCATCATCAGGGGAAAAAAAAAATCTTCCAATACATCCTTATGGAAGAGATACTGAATAGAGGCTCAAAATATTGCCAATTCCTCATTCTAAGGTGCTTCCCTCTCCTCCCAGACATGTGACCCAGTGCAAAACATAGTACAAGTAGCCTTTAACTTAGGTCTGGTCACTTAGTGGCCATTTGAAGTTATAATGCCCTTCTCCAAAGCTAGAACAGAACCAAATAATAGAGTTGGCAGGGTCTTGAAGGTCATCTAGTCCAACCCCCTGCTCAGGTAGAAAACTCTAAATCATTTCAGACAAATGGTTGTCCAATCTCTTCTTAAAAACCTCCAATGTTAGAGCGCCAACAACCTCTGGAGGCAGGTTGTTCCACTGATTAATCGTTCTCACTGTCAGGAAATTTCTTAGTTCTAAGTTGGTCCTCTCCTTGATTAGTTTCCAACCATTATTTCTTGTCCTGCCCTCAGGGGCTTTGGAGAGTTGACTCCCTCTTCTTTGTGGCAGCCCCTGAGATATCAGAGCATTGTTATCATGTCTCCCCTAGTCCTTCTTTTCAATACATAACTTACAAGCTGTTTTCAAAATCAGCATACCCAGCAGCTCAAACACATACACTGCACAGCCACATGATCTCATTTGGGGGGATTGGCAACTGGCTCACCCTTGCAGCCATTTGTAGCATCCTTCTGTCACATGATTGTGATTTGCAATTTTTTCCCCCCAATTTCCAGCATTTACTTCTGGTTTCTGGTCAAAAAAAATATCCATTGGAGAAAATTGATTTGCTTAGCAACCATAGTGTTCATTTGGCAAATGTTTGCTTAATATCCATGACATTCACTTAATGATCACTGCAAAAAAATGTCAAAAAAATTGTGCCCAGTTGTGTGATTATTGGTTTTACGACCATAACAATTTGTAGCTGAAATTCCGGGCTTGATAATAGTCATAAGGCAAGGACTACCTGTGCATAGCCCAGCTTGTGCTTCCTATTATAGAATAGAATAGAATAGAATTGAATAGAATACGGAATGAATAGAATAGAACAGAAGAATAGAATAGAATAGAATAGAATAGAATAGAATAGAATAGAATAGGAATTCTTTACTGGCTAAGTGTGATTGGTCACACAAGGAATTTGTCTTGGTGTAAATTATCTCAGCATACATAAAGAAAAGATACATTCGTTAAGAATCAAGAATCATAACGTACAACACTTAATGATAGTCATAGAGTACAATCAACAATCAAATCATACTAGGAAATATAATAGGATTTATATAGTCAATATAAATCGTAAGGATACACGTGACAAAGTTACAGTCCTACAATCATAAGTGGGAGGGGATGGATGATAAGGAGTGGTGAGAAGATTAACGGTAACAGTAGTGCACACTTTGTAAATAGTTGAACAGTGTTGAGGGAATTATTTGTTCAGCAGAGTGATGGCTTTCGGGAAAAAACTGTTCTGATGTGCAGTGCTCTATAGCGTCGTTTTGAGGAAAGGAATTGAAAAAGTTTATGTCCTGAATGTGAGGGATCTGTAAATATTTTCACAGCCCTCTTTTTGATTCGTGCAGTATACATGTCCTCAATGGGGAAGGCAGGTTGGCAGTAATTGTTTTTTTCTGCAGTCCTAATTATCCTCTGAAATCTGCATCAGCCCTGTTGGGTTGCAGAACCAAACCAGACAGTTATAGAGGTGCAGATGACAGACTCATTCATTCCTCTGTAGAGCTGGATCAGCAGCTCCTTGGGCAGTTTGAGCTTCCTGAGTTGGCGCAGAAAGAACGTTCTTTGTTGTGCTTTTTTGATGACATTTTTGATGCTAGGTGTCCATTTTAGGTCATGTGATATAGTAGAACCGAGAAATTTGAAGGTCTCTGCTGTTGATACTGTGTTGTCTAGTATTGTAAGAGGTGATAGTATAGGAGGGGTTCTTCTAAAGTCGACCACTATTTAAGGCAGATTTCAATCCAAGTGGAAAATAGAAGCAGACATTCTCTCTCTGTTACTTCTTTATACCAAAGAAAAGAGGGATGTTTGCTGTGGCCACTGCTGTCAAAGGGATTGTAAAGACCTCCAGCAGCCTTGTTCTGCAAGCTTTTTCTCTCTTGCCATTTTGATGGTTCTGTTTTGCACCCCTTCTCTTTTTAGAATCTCCTGCCTAGGTTTGCTAAGTCAAAAAGTGGTTAGGAAACTTGTGATTTAAAAAAGGAAATCCTATCTATTATCTCTGTTTCTTCTCTAAACCTGGTCATCCCCCCCGGGGCGCGAAAGTCTACTAAATTAAACAAACCTGTATCGCGTACATTATACTTGTCTTTTTGTCAAAAGAATTAGACGGTATACAGTAGTGATTTGTGTATTGCGTAGAGCCAGATTGCATTTCTTCCTGGGCTTATTCCGGAGTGAGGCAGAAATATGACCTGAGCTATCCTATCTGTTGCTACCTTATCTAGACTTCAAAACTCAAAATTAGATCACAGGAAAGAGTTAGAATTAACTCCATATGTCTTTGCCCAAATATTGTAGTTTGTGGAGTTATCCAGGTTTTTTTTCTCTCCCAATCTCAGATATGGTAGCCTAATCTTGTCCCTTATTATTTTTGTCTTTTTTTATACATTAGATGGCTTTATAATCTACTTTGTGTGTACTGTATGTATATTTGCATTTAATTGAATGCAGAGGCCATGCAGTTCCAAAGAACGCTTTAAAACCAAGAAGCAATGAAATGAAGAAATAGATTATATGCCTCTAAAGTGGGGAAACATACACTTGTTGACACACTGTAAAAATCTTACAGGGTCTTATCACCATTATCCAAGGTCTGAAAGTTCAACCAGGTTTTCAGTGTCTTCTTGAACGTTTCAACCTGGAAGCTGTATCAGTCTTTGTATGAGCCCTAGTGGCTCAGTGGTAGTGGTACCTCAGTGGTACTGCAGGCTACTTCTGCTGCAGCTGCCTGCAGTTTGGTAGTTCAAATCTCACCAGGCTCAAGATTGACTCAGCCTTCCATCCTTCTGAGTGGGTAAAATGAGGACCCACATTGTTGGGGGCAATAGGCTGACTCTGTAAACCGCTTAGAGAAGGCTGTAAAAGCACTTTGAAGCAGTATATAAGTCTAAGTGCTATTGCCATTGCTTTTGTAGAGATACTGTCCCATTGGGCAAGTGCCTTGACAGAGAAGCTACATTTCCTGGGCTCCATTAGATGACATAAGTCAATCAGAGCAGATCTGGGCATTTTACAGCCCCTGGCTGTCCCTGTCTGGCATATGTAAAGTCAATTAGAAATTACAAATAAAACATAAATAAATGTAGCCCATACACACCATATAGCTGCATTGGTTTTACTTTGAAGGCAAGTGCTATTTTCCTTTTCAATGTGCATGTGTGTGAACCTATGTACCCCCACAGGGTTATTGGTTAGGCCTTTCACAACAGTCCTGGTTTTTCATGAGTCCATTTGGGAAAATTAATTGCCTGCCCCTGAATCCGAAGGATCTGAAACATATCCATCTTTCAGGATTTTTCTACACAACACACCATCAGACAATAATGACAACATGTAAACAGGATCCCGTTCCTTTCCCCCATCCTAACATCAGTTATCAGATGGAAAATTTGTAGATTTGTTCCATGACTAGCCTTGCATACACAAGTCACACTCCAAGAGTGGCAGCTTGGGGTACTTTCTCAGGGCAGGAGTAATGCCAGCAGTTAGAGTATCAGAAAGGGGTTGAAGAAACTCAGATGACCAGTAGGTGTCAACAGAGAATTCCTAGTGTTTCTTTGCTACTATCTAGTGGTGGTGCTCAGAGTAGCTATAGCATTTAGTTGACCATCATTTAAGTATGCATGAGCCAGCTGTGTGCTGTAGTTGCCAAAAATAATCCAGTATAGTCCTAGGTTGCATCAACAGAGTGAGTGTACACTAGTGAGGACATACTTGGAATACTAGTTTTGGTCACTGTGCATCTAGTTTTGATCACTGTGATACAAAAATTCCCGAGACCTTTTTTTTCAGAAAGAGTTATATAGAAGAGCAATAAACATGGTAAAAGTGGCCTGGAAGCTAAATTGCATGATGAATGTTAAAGAGAACTAGGCATGTCTAGCCTAACAAAGAGAAGGATTAGGGGTGACACGATAGCTTTCTTCCAGGCAGTCACAGGGAGGAAAGGGTCAACTTATTCTCGAAAGCCCCTGAGGGCGTGACAAGCAGCAATGGGCAGAAGTGCATTAAACAGAGATTCAATCTGAAACGAAGGAGAAATTTCTTGACAGTGAGAACAATTAATGGAACAGCTTGCCTCCCAGAATTGGAGGTCTTCAAGGAAAGATTGGAGAGACATTTATCTGGGATACAATAAGGACGAGCACTTTAATTCAGCCCTATGAGAAACCCATAGCAAAGTACCAGGTTTGATACCTTGCTATAGGTTTCTCCAAGCTGGTGTTGCAAGTCTTGTTTTCCCATCATTCTCCTGATGACTTAGCTCAAACAAGGATTATTTGCCTGTTGTTGAGTGTGACTTCATGAATACAGAACAAAATGAAGAAAGAGGAGGATTCCTACAAAGGCCACAGTGACTTAGGCCTGTAAATATTTCCAGATGGCAGTATTTTCTGGTGAACTTTTATCCCCTCTTGCTTCTAAAAAGAGGCCCTGTTTATGTTCCGAACCTCTGCAGGGATTTTAACTTAGTATGGAGTGCGAGAGATACAGTTCCCACAGACTCACTTGGAACGGAGGAAGGAAGCGTATATCATGAGCTGAAAATTATTAGCAGATAATTTTCATGGGAAATCAACATCATTAAAATATTAGGATAGTTCAGCTTGACTTACTGTAGATGGTTCCTTTCTTTATTTTTTATTTTTTATTTTCATTTGAATGTTAGGAGAATAGTAATACTCCCGGGCAGGCGTTGGGCACACAGGACTCAGCTAAATGGGTTGGAGAAGTACTTGCTGTTGTAAGCTGCCATGAAGCCTCACTTCCATGTGCAGAGATGCAGACACAGAGATATGATGTTTCCATATGCTTGGCGTCTTTCTGGCAAGCTAAGCACAGTTTATTTTGTTTGTTTATTTGCTTGTTAAATTTATTTGTCTCTCACCTCACCCTGGGGCTAGTCTGGACGGATTGCAACAGTAAAATGGGGGGGGGGGGGGGG